>JAKSZP010005426.1:0-158557 GCA_022478985.1 Massospora cicadina
TAATCATTTTACTCCTTGCCTTCCATTGACTAGGGCAGATCAGGTTGCCCTTGTCTCTCCTGACCCTCAGCGGAATGCCCCACCTGAGTTGGAGGGGCACCCAAACACCAAATATGAGCCAAAGCCAGTGGATATTGGTCATGAGAAGTTTACATTTTTTAAATGAATAAATGCGCTTTATTAAATCCCTGCCCATGGTTTTATCCTACCTGCGGTGGACCAATCATATCAGGCCAAGCCCCATATGAGGAGAGGAGAGTTTACGAAGCGCTGATTGGTCAATTTAAAAATTTCTAAGCCTCAATACCCTACTTATACAAATTTTAATTATAATCCTAATTCACTCTTTGACGACTCTAAATACTAGGGGAAGACATCTACTAGAAAATCAAACTCACACCCAAGCTCCTACTTAGTAATATTATATTTTTAAATATTTGTTCGTTTGATATAGTAAGTCTGCCATAATAATTGGAACAATTAAATAGAACAACTTCGTTTGTGGAATCCTGACAAACATCAGCGCCTGTGAGCAAAAGCAAACAGTATACCCACAAAGTGGTGCTCCTCACAGGGGCTTCCTGTACACCATATTTTGGGATTTTTGCCCATATACCCAGCCTGCTAGATTACCTGGTGTCACTAGGGGAAAATTCCCTAAGGCGAAGTGAATCAGAAATTGGTTGGCCCGGGTTTCAGAGGAATTACATTCAGGGGATTTTGGGATATTCACCTGGTTGTATCTGCCAGGGATTGATCCACATGAATACCTAATATCTCATCAGGCAGAGTGGCCGACAAGATAGGGTCATCTGATAGTTATTAAATATCAGGTGTACCAATTGGGATTGGTTGGGTTTCATCACCAACTGAATGTGAATGAATAGTGAGTTGTGAGGCGAGTGATGCTGCCTGCAACTAGAGAATTGATTGGTTGGTGAAGTGACCTGCCATTTTGGTAATAAGTCCCATTACCTAAGCAGGTCGCTAGCCAATTATGGTTGGTTTGAAAGGATCATTAGGAAAACGTTAGGGACACGTTTTCTGACTCTTTCCATTTGAGATCTTGAGGATGTCCAATGACGGAATCCTAGCCAGGATGGGGAAGGCCATTGCTGCTGAGACGAGGAAGGGTGATTCAACAGCAACCGCTGCCATTTATGGAAGAGGTGTCAACTGAGGGTTAGACAGCCGACTCCCCTACTATATAATTCCCTAGGATTCACTATAATAAAAAACATCATTTAGTAAAACATTACTATTAGTATTACTAGTAATATTGAAAATTTGGTATATAGTTAGACTATCAGCTTCCATTGTGATGTTACATATCAAGGATATTATTGCAGAAGGCAGTATTTGGAAGACTCTCAGAGAAAAAAGTAGAGATCTGAGCGCGGATCTAGAGATGAAGGGAACCACAATCAGGGATAGCTGCTGTGTGTTGGTCCAAAAGAGACTGTCACTGGGGTATCTTAATGAAGATCAAGTGGACAAGAAAATAGGGAATGAATCCCTATGAGTACGACTTACAGAGTATTTAATCAGAAGTACTGATTGAAGCGTTGGGACTAATAATAGTTCAAACTCAACTATGGATAATAGTCTCCATACTATTATTTAAATTTTAAATTTATTGCGGGGAAGGCTGACCTTGGGATGGACACTTCCGAGTATGACTCAGAAGAGACAAAACTTTGTACCAGGGAAGGCACCCCAAAGAAGCGATGCTATCTCTTGTTGCCAGCGGGAACGCCACTTATGGGGAGGGGGAGGGAACGTGTGAAGGGGCCGTAGCCACAATTGAACACGTGTGGAGGAAGGGGTCTGATTTGATGAACCAGACTGGGAGCCAGGAGGAGACCAGCTGTCAGCAACGCGGTGGGAGGTATCCAAACATCCACGCTTGAAAGTGGTCCACCAAATGAGACCAGAATCTGTGGACAGCTTCTGGGAGGGTGGGGTGGAGCCTGCGATGGCATCTAAGACAATCGTGTGGATGGTCCACATGGCGATTACAACCACCAAAGCACGGAGGGAGGGTGGAAGGGAGGAGGCCATTGATAGAGCAAACATATATCTTGACAGACTGAAGGGATGCGTTTGATCCTTGCCCAGCAGACGTTGAACTTCGCGCCATATCACTTTAGAGGTAGGTACTTCTCCAAACGGTGGAACAGCGTTCCATACTGGCCACACATGACACAGGATGAGTGTAAAGTGTTAAAGCGCTCAGCTGTATGATACACCCGCCTCAGGCAGCGCCACACATGGGAGCGGACTTGAGGCTGCAACAAAGGATGGTGTGCGTATTTCCAGATAGTTTTTTTGGGTCTCAATGGAGTAATGGATGTCCATCATGTCCAGGTAGTCCACCCTGGATAGGACATGGGGCCATGTGGGGATCACTCCATCTTGGATGGGTAGCCCCTGTACCTCTTGTGTGAACTGAGGAGAGGGGCGGCCTCTCTGGACTGTGTGTCTGCTATTACAAATTTCAATCTCAGTGCTCCGCATAAAGAGGAGGATTCGTTTGTAGTGGTTTTTAGCCCTGTGAGGGCCTGTGGCCGATGTGTGTGATGCGAGGTATTTCATCAGGGAGTGGGGGTTCAATGGGTTGTTGAGGCCCAAGGCTCAGGAGAAGTTGGAGCGGGCTGTGTGAAACCAAAGTTGAGAGGGGAGCGTATGGGCGGTGACGGCCGCTATCCAGGTACCCAAGATCCTGGCAGCATGGGCTCTGAAGTCGAGAAGAGCCATGCCACCATGATGATGAGGGCCAAACATGACCTCTAGCCGTACTGGTGGAAAGCGACCTGACCAAAGCCATCCTTGCAGCAGGGCATACAAGGATTTGAAGAAGCTTGGGGAGAAGGGGATGGCTTGGGCTCCAAACCAGACTTTGGAGAGGAGCATAGAGTTGGCTAAAACAACCCTGCCAGTAAGGGAAGTAGGGTGGGCTCTGAGAAAGGCGATTTGCTTCGTCACGTTGTCCAGAATATGACACTCCATTACTGCTGACGCATATCCGCCTGCCTCCATCCACACGCCCAGATGGCGTACCGGTCCTATGGTAGGGCGTGGCATGAAGGGGAGCACCAGTGGGGCAGTGTGTGTTGAGCTGGTAGGGCGAGGACGTGGGCGAGCAGATGGGCTGGGTTGGGAACTAATTGCTGGGGCCCAGCAGTTCTGAAATCGACCAAGGAGGATGATTTCGGTTTTGGAAGCGTTCAGTGCCGCGTTACTCACCCAGTAATACTCCTGGATGAGAGCTTCAAGCGCGCGTGCATCTTGATTATTAGACACCCCAACCACTCAATCATCTGCGAACGCCATTATCTTGACTGGGGCTTGGCCTGACACATGGACCCCAGTGAGTTGGGCATTTACATTTCGCAGTAGTGGGTCAAGGCTGAAGTTGTATAAGAGTGGGCTGAGGGGGTCCCCTTGTCGCAAGCCCCTTTGAGGGCGGACTACTTCCATTAGGAAGCCAGGGCCACGTACTGCCATTGTTGCAGATTCTGTGAGCAGCATCACCCAGTTGATAAAGCAAGGGGGTAAGCGGAATTGATGGAGGCAGGCCCTTAGGTATTCCCAGTTTACTCTATCATAGGCCTTCTGTTGGTCCAAGAATACAAGTGCCCCAGAGGCTGTGGACTGATATGCATTAGCCACAGAGTGCACGTTATCCCAAACCGACCTTATGGGTATGAAACTGAATTTTTCTGGGGAGATGATGGCAGATGCTACAGTCCCTAAACGGTTAGACATGATTTTTGCTAAAATTTTTGTGTCTGTGTTAGTTAAAGAAATGGGGCGCTAATTGGCTAAGTCTAGCTTATCCCCTTTCTTGAAGAGTGTGACTGTAAAGGCCTCATGTCCTCCTGGTAGGAGACGCGTTTCCAACAGGCTTTGGTTAAGTGAGGCGAGCAGCAATGGGGATATATATTTGAAATAATTTTGTAGATTTCATATGGAATGCTATCTGGGCCTGGGCATTTTTGGATTGGTGCACTGCGAATGGCTGTCCATAATTCGTTTGGAGTAATCAAATTCATTATTTCTGGGTATCGGAAAATGGTGCAGATGTGGGCTCAGTCAAGAAATTCCGCCACTTCAGCTGGCTGAATTAGATCAGATTGGTACAACTAAGAGTAATACTTTTTGTTTTGTTTGCCACTTCAGCTGGCATATCCGCAATGGAATCATCCGATCTTCACACCTGTGTGCAGGCCACGCTCTGGTGTGGTGCGAAAATTTTTTTAAAGAAATGTGCGGTGCACTTGTCACCTTTTGTGATGTGTTTGGCCCTGTACTGAACATAAACCTGATGTTTGTGTTGCCTTTCAAGTGCATTGAGGTGGGCAGCTGCCTCCGCCCACTTCCAGCCCCATGCAGAGCTGTATCCTGTAGCTGGGATATTGGACTCCAGGTGTGCCAACTCTGCCAGAGCGCGCAAAATGACAACTGATGTGGCTCGTGAGCATCTGGAGGAGAGGTGGTGAGAGTGGCGGATGGTATCATCTTTAAAAGTTGCCCATGTGGAAATGGGGTCCGCGAAAAATGGTGCAACAAACTCTTTTGCCAAAGTTGCTGATTCCACCCACATGGAAAATCCTGGCGACACAAGCTCAGAGGGGCGGATTTTGCACTAATTTGGGGCCTTAGTAGCTGTGACAGGTAGGTGGTAGGTTATTGAGACCAGTCGATGGTTGGAGAATTCCATTTTTGTTGTTTTAAAGTGGGATATGTGGGGTTGGAATTTCACCGGTGTAAGGATGAGGTTGATGCGGGACATGGACCTTAAGTGGCCGTTGTGGATGTGTGCATCATGTTCTCAAGCAGCAGGGCTTGCCGCGGCCGCGCATCCATTAACCCAAGAGTGGCCTTTAGAACGCGAAGTTCAATGTGGCCCTGGGGGGCGTGAAAGGAGGAAGGCCACCGGTCCGTTGGAGTGTTTAGCCAGCAGTTCATATCGCCAACTATGAAAGGGCCTGAGGGTAGTGGGAGGGATTTGACCAATGAGAAAAATTGCCGATGCTCTCGTGCACCATTTGGGGCATAGATGTTGATGATAGCGTGTACCTCATCAGCCCACAAGAAGGTGACAATGAGGACTCGGCCATTGAGGAAGGTTTCTGATGATAAAAATTTGAAAAAACTATTTTTCCGAATTAGCACCCCACAGTTTTGTGACCAAAAGGATAGGGATGGGAGGAGCATTGTTTTCCAAGCTTCCTTGGAACCTCATGGACAGTGGGACTCCTGGTTGGCCAGGATATTCACGGGTAAATTTTGTTGTAAAAAACTCAGTTTCCTAGCCTGGACAGGGAGGCCTTGAGTCCAGCGATATTCAATGTCCCTAAAGCGAAGGTTTCCCCCATTGCACCTTAGGTGTGAGGGGGTGGGCACCCGGGCCCACCAGCCTCCTCTAGATCCCCACAAGCCTTCACAGCAGCGCAGGTGTTAGCAGCAACACTATCAGGATTTTTGTTAGTTTTTTGGAAAGAGTTGCATTGGCTTTAGCCTTTGCTTTTTGTTCCTCTGACATTGGACAAATTTTTTGTGGTGCAGATGAGTTCAGTGCACCATTGAGCGGGTCAAAAAAATTTCAGTTGGGATGGGTCCCAAGTCAGTTTTGACTGGAGCTTGGGTACAATGATTGGGTGAGATCGAGTCCCCCATTGGATCCTCAGATTGAGTGTCCCAATTGGCATAGGCTTCCCAATCTGATTGGTTGATGGATTCCCAAGTTGCTTTTGCCGCAAAGGTTTCAATGTCCTCCTGGCGTTGGGAGTGTGGGATAGCAGTGGTGGCTTTGCCCACTTCCTTGGCTGTGGCCCTGTGGGCCTGCTTGGCCTTCTTCCTCTCTTGCGGGGAGATAGGCTTTACCAGTAATTTGCAGCCTTGTGCTCCCCACAGGAAAGCCTCTTTGGTGCTTGCAGTTGGTTCATAGTGCTCCTCTCCGCTGGCCATGACCGCTGAGGGGTGCTCTTGGAATGTGACGCCCTCCTTGGTGGGGCATGCGTGCGCCTTATGACTGAATGCATCACAGTGGGTGCAAATGGGGGGCGTGCTGTCCATGGTCACCTGGAATGGGTGGGTGGTATGCCCTGTGATATCAATAAAAGTAGTGAGTGGGATCTGGGTTAGGTCCTTTGCGATCTCCTCAGTTGGGGTCAGGACTGCAATGGCTTTGCTGGTGCACAGGTGTGGCATCAGCGTGAAGCGTTGCATTTCAAAAGATTGTATTTCGCCATATATGGTGAGACCTTCTTTAAGGTGTTGTTCAAAAATGTCACGTTTTACTGTAGTAGGCAAAAAGTCAAACGTGAGGTGAATTTGTTTTGATTTTGTCTATCTGGTGCGTTTGGTTTTGACAACCCATTGCCCTTTGGGGAGATCAACCACTATGCGCACTGCAGCAGCCTCGTCTGCTGCCTCTTTGTTTTTTAAACCTAGGTCCAGCCAACCGCATGACATGGAGTGAGGTGTGACGTACACCGCGGTCAGGAGAACTGTGTGCACATCTTCACAAAATTTTTCCCATAAGGCCGTTTGTTGGATGTCCAGAAACACGCGGACTCCAAATTCCACCAACAAAAGTGGCTGGGAGTGTGGCGTGTTGATGTACTGGTTGCATCGTGCTTGCCACGCGAGTATTTCTGGGGAAATAGTAACCGCCAGTTTTTTATAATTTCTGTCTATTCTGCCAATTTCTCCGGGGCGTTTTTGAACGTTGGAGGCCGCGGGCCTTCCACCTTCTCCTCTTACCTTACTTGCCCAACTGCTCCCTGACATGGGCGCAGACTAATCTCCTCTGTGAGATTCTCAAACTTGATTCAGACTTGAATTGAATAGGTTGCAAAAGTGATTGCAACGAGAAAGAAAAGTTTTTAGTCTCCATACTATTATTGGATAATACATTCTATACAACGCGAAGCACACAAGGAAATTGAGCCTGTGCAGTAAAAAGATTACTGGGTTAATGACCAATAATCAACCACTTAAGTAAATTTTTACACCATAAATATTCAAAGTTAAAATGGAGGCCGCCCAATTGAGAAACCCTTCTACCATCCCTCTTGAAAATAAATTAAAATTAGTTGCTCTTGAAAAGCAACTAGCTAGAGCTTTCTCACGTCTTAAAGAGCTTAAACAACGGCCCTTTAAAACCCAATTAAAGACAAGTAAGCCCCCAGTGAGGGGAATATTGCTTCTTTCCTATATGTTCATGAATCTGCGATGAAAGGGATGACTGAGCACCAAAAAAGCAGGTACATCCTTCCTTGCTTAAGTCGCTGTACCCAAGAGATGATTGTTTCCCAAATGGACAGCCTTGTTACCTGGGCGGTAGTTAAGGCCACGATTATTGAAGAATTTGGTTCAACTTAGAGTTTAAATGGGACAAGCAGGCTTTTATGTGCCTTAGTTTACAAAAGGAAGAATCAGTTACCACTTTTTTGATCTCTTCTACAGGGCAGAACAGTTACTGTTACTCGCCAACATGATACCCCTTGACGATGATGTTGCTGCACCCTAAATGGTTTAGCTTCTCGACCATCTTTAGCATGGCATATCATCTCTGTAAAATGCCATTTTCAGAATGTCCGTGACATAAAAGCGGCTTTTTTAGAGGTTGTAGATTTCATAACGCTGAGACTACTCAAAGGGCTGAGTTGAACCCTCGAGGATTATTTTTTGAGGAACTCCCAACCATATCCCAACAAGGGGAAAGCATAATAACCATTTAAAAACCTGTTCCCACAGTGCAACTCAAAACAGATATTCCCCTTCACATGCGTTTAGCCCAAGTGCTTCATCAAACGCTAAAATGGCGCCCTGTACATTTGGTTGAACTTTGTCTCAGGTCACACCCTCCCCTGAGAGGTTTCCTGCCGCAGCTCAATTGTCACGCCTCTCTGATATGCAGTCTGTATCCCCTTGGACTCCTGCAGCTTAAAGCCTGCCTCTATGGGGCAACCCAAGCCAGTTAACAAAAAGCTTTCGCCAAAGAACGTTAAAGCTAAAACACCTTCTCCTATGATCAAAGCGGTAGTAGACGGTCCACAAGTCATCACTTGCCCTAATGAAGGGTCAGCAAACCAAGGTTGTCAATTAACAAACATTGACATGCTTAAATTCACCAAATTGACTAATGTCCTTTGAGGAGCATAGAAAACCCCACTGATGACGAATCTAAAGGTGGTTATGAGAACCATGGGTACTTTGTTATGGAGCACCCTCTGAAGTGGAGGTTCTTTTTCAATTGAATGCTGGTAGAACAGATGATGCCGCCCTACCTGAGGAAACGTACCTCAGTCAAGTTATAGGGAGTACTGCAGTTACTGACACCGCCAATAATGCTGATAAGCTCCTGGCCAGTTTAATTTTGACCTCTTCAGCGGCTCACACCATGAAGTCTATATAGGAGAGCAACCCAGAGACCGCTCACAATTGAACCTCCACTTTTTGAATCAAAGGAGGTCCTTGCTCGGTCACTTAACTTTGAAAAACACTCACCAATGTGGAAATGGTTATTCATAAAGTCTGGATGAAGGATATCCTAGATACTGGTTCCCCAGTGAGCGTAATCTCCTCAAAACTGATCAAAAAGATTAAGCTGGCGCCTGAATTTGAGTACAACTAAGAGTTTGGAACTGCAAGGCCAACCAACACTCACGCCATCAGAGCATACTATTCCCTTCCCATTTGAATTAAAAAGCTCATCTTATCAGCCACAGCAGTGGCTTTGGACAATAACACCTATGATATGCTCATTGGTACCTAATTTATGATTGATTACGAGGGAATAATTAGCATAAATCAATGTTTTCTTCATTATTCAACTATCAAGTCACTTTAATCTTATCCAATAAAAATCCCAGCATGAACAAATACTCTTGCCTGGTCGAATACCCCTTTTCAGATTTGCCTTTGTATTATACCACCTCTGGGCGCAATACCAAGAAGTTTCCCTATTCTTTAAATGCTAAAGAAGGTATTCCTTTCTATGCTGAAGATGAGATGTTAATTAAGCCTGATGAACAACGAGCGGTTGACACAAAGATCACGCTCCAACTCCCATACCATTGTTTGCTGCATATTATAAGTCTTGAGGGCAGTAGCTCTTGGAGTCCAGGGTACTGACTGGAATACTAGACCTGCCTACCAGAGACCTATCATTATCCTATTGGGAAACCTCACCAGCAAGGTCATGGTTGTACAAAAATACCAGGAGATTAGCAGAGGCTTATTGGTCCCCATAGAGGACATTGAATGTTCCACTTCATTGGGTCTATGATGGAATTGGGCTTGCCAGCGGATAAACTTTTATGTACTTTATCCAATGTCCATATCTCTGATGAGCTGACCCCAAATGAGATGTAAAAAGGTCCAAACTTTATCAGAAGGGTATAACGACATATTCTCCAATTCAGATAACGACTATGGCTACATGAAAGACTGGAGCACTTTATTGATTTGGGTGATGACTGCCTTATCTGGTCCAAACCTTATCATAAGTCAAAGGTGGAAGAGCAGCAAATAGGACTGAGCTCAAGCAGTTACTAGACGCTGGGCTACAGGTACTCTCGCAAAGCCCTTTCTCTTCCCCCTCTTGCTTATCAAAAAGAAAAATGAAGGTCATTGGATAGTCATGGACTACCGCAAACTAAATAACCTCACAAAAAAAGGATAGCTACCCTATCCCCTGCATTGACGACGCCCTGGCCCAACTCTATGGCTCTAACTTTTTTCCGCCATGGACTTGGCTAGCGGCTATTGGCAAATGGACCTTTCTCCACAAAACCAGGATAAATGCGCTCTTATTTGCATTGAGGTTCTTTTACAACCCACCCAGTTAACTTAAGGTTTGTGCAACGCCCCTGCTACTTTCCATTGAGCCATGGGCCATATTTTGCAAAACCTGAAGTTAATTTGTGTCATTTTCTATCTCAATGACATCACGGTATTTTCAAAGACCTTCAACGAACATCTTAATCATCTGAAGGAAGTGTTTCAACGCTTACGCGAGTCAACATCAAATTAATACCCTTCTATTGCACTTTTTTCCAGAGGAGGCTAAATTTCCTTGGACACGCCATTTCCCAAGATGGATCCAACCCTTATAGTGAAAGGTTGAAGCTATACCTAAAATGCCTCCCCCTTAGACTCTACAGGATATTCAGGTATTTCTGGGCACGATGGGTATTACAATAAGTTTATCCCAAAGTTCGCCCAGATCAACAAGTCCCTTGTCCGCCTATTGACAAAAAACACTTCTTTCCATTGGGGTGAGGAACAGAAGGCCGCTTTTGAGACATTAAAGCAACTGCTACAACAACGTCCTATCCTGCGGCACCCAGACTATGGTAAACCTTTCATCTTATTTACTGATGCCTTGGACTATGCTGTCAGGGCCATCTTGACTCAACTGGATAAAACCAGTGTAGATCATCCTATCCCATACTTTAGCAAGATGTTGTCAAAGGTGGAGAGCAACTATAGCGTCATGGAGAAGGAGTGATTTGCCTTTCAGTTAGATGTAAAACACTAACGTCCTCTCCTGTATGGAACTACCTTCAAGGTGGTTATGGACCACGCTTCTCTGAAATGGTTACAGAACATGAAGTAATCTACTGGCTGGTTAGCGCACTGGGTTCTAAATCTCCAGCATTATGACATAAAGATTGAGCACCATGTTGGAACCCGTCAAATTAATGCTGATGGATTAACATGGCTGCCAGTCCTGCACTTGAATAATAGTGATGTGGAGAGGTTATATGACCTCTTAATGACCCCCAATGACCGGGAGGATGAGGATGAGTCTGTCCAGAAAATTTTAGCCTGGCACTCCCATAATACCAAAGTGAAGAACGGGAAGTTGTATAAGCAGGTGGGGGCCAAATGGCTGCCTTACCTTCAGCCCTCAAAACTTGTACCTGCTATCATGGAAACTCACTTTACCCTAGTTCATGAGGGGGAGGCAAAAAAAACCCTGAGTGGATTTGGAGCGATATCATTAGGAAGGCATTATGGAAACTATCGTTGAAGTTTTAGAAATCCTGCCTCACATGTAAGAAGCAATCCAGTTTTAAGACTAGATATTAATATCAACCAACTACCCCCTAACAACCTTTCCATACCATCATCCTGGACGTGGTAAGTCCCCTCCCAAAGCTACTGGTGGAAACTGATATATCCTAATAGGCATTGACAATTTTACTAAGTGGATTGAAGCCGTGGCTCTCCCAGCCCAAACGGCCAAGGACTTTGCCACATTTTTACATCAAAAATTTTTCACTTGTCATGGCTGTCTCCAAGTACTACTCTGCGACAATGGTAAGAACTTCACCTCCAGAGTAGTCAAAATCCTGGTAACTTCCATGGGAGCCCAACAACTCTTCTTGGCTCCATATAATTTTTCTACCAACAGAACTGTGGAGAGATAAAATGGAACCCCTGGTCTCCATCATGCACAAAATGGCATCCTCTGTACACTTCACTGGGATCAATTTATACCTATTGCTACTAAGGTGTACCGGATTAGTTATCACCAGTTTCTTAAAATGCCCCATTCCAGGTTTTGTATGGGGCGGGAACCAGAAATACCGGCCATTTTAGTCAAAGATGTTTTCTTCTCTATAGTTGAGGAACTTAAGAAAGCTTGAGATATTTGGCTTCATACATCATCAAGCTCCAATATGAGAGCATTGCCAATTTGACTAAAACTGTGACTAAAGAAGGGCAGGCTGCCAATGAGCTCCAGGCCCCCTATCTTCCTTCCAAGTTTCTGACCTGGTACTGTATTATCATAACAGCATCACTCCTAGAAGTGGTAAGCTTGGGTCAATATGGGAAGGACCTTTTGTCATCACCTACAAGAGAGGTGTGGAGTATTTTATCTAATCCTTGATTACAGGGATTAACATCAACCAAGTACCTGGCTGCATCTTACGGCCCTAATTTCACAACATCCTTGAGGGGGGTGATGTCAGACGATTTCCTCTAGACTTTGGGAGAAGAATGCTTTATGTGAGAATAGTCCAAATTTACTAATTCCAAAATTGCCTAACTCTCAGAAAAATGATTTGACTTGGACTAATCATTTTACTACTAGCCTTCCATTGACCAGGGCAGATCAGGTCGCCCTTGTCTCTCCTGACCCTCAGCGGAATTCCACACCTGAGTTGGAGGGGCTCCCAAGCACCAATAATGATTAAAAGCCAGTGGAGATTGGCCGCGAGAAGTTTACTTTTAACATGAATGATTGGGTGCGCTATATTAAATCTCTGCCCCATGGTTTTATCCCACCTGTGGTTGACCAATCATATCAGGTCAATCTCTAAATGAGGGGAGGAGAATTTACAAGCGCTAATTGGTCGAATCTTATAAATGTTTAAGCCTCAATACCCCACCAAAACCAATTTTAATTTTAATCCCAATTCACCCTTTGATGACTCTAAATACTAGAGGAAGACATCTAGTAGAGGATCGTTCTATCACACCCAAGCTCCTACTTGGTGATATTATATTTTTGAATATTTGTCCTCTAATATAGTATTTTTTAATATTAATTGGAACAATTAAATAGAAAAGAATTGTTTGTAGAATCCTGACAAACATCAGCGCTTGCAAGCAAAAGCAAATAGGATTTCCACGATTAGAGTACTGCCTTTGGTCAGTCACTAAATCCGAGCATCTTCATTTTAAATAGTCAGAAAAATGCTAGTACATTATCCTGGTGAAGTGTGGGAAACTTTACTTTAATCCAAAAATCATCTGTGGCTCCACTGTCAGGAGATACCTGACTGACAACCCTACTAACAATTGGAGTTTCTTTGGAATTAATTTCTGAAATGGTGGCAAATGATCCAGGCATATTTCTTGATGGTTGTTCCTTCCTGGCTGGAATTTTGGACGTAATATCGTCAGCTTCATTTGCCTCCATATGAACACAATCACATTTGTTATTCTTTAGTTCCTCTATGAGCTTCAAGATCTGTGCTAAAACTCTTATGCATCCATCAAAAGCATTCTCTGTCCACTTCTCAATCAGTTTTTATAAATGAAATTTCTTTGATAAACTCAGTCTCTATTCTTCAAGGAGGTAACCTTTCAATAAAAATTTGTTGTTAATCTATCTGACTTGCTCAACCTCTTCCTCAGCTGCATCACCCGCTCCTCCAATGCAGTAAGATTGATCTGTGACGCCGAGTTGCAAGAATTCTTACTGCAATCTTTAGTTCTGACCAGAGCTTCCTCAACTTGTACTTGTAGGACATTCTTGATAACTTCTATTAAACTTGGCTTTGAAAACTCAATTACCCCTGTAGTGAGCACAGATGTCAACTTTTATGGGGAGATGTGTACTCTTTTTGGATTTTAGCTCACTTCAGCTCTCCTGTTAAATGCACAGGTTCTTGGTAAATGCATTTAAGATTGTTGATATTAATGAACTTGGTAGTAATAGTATGAAAACTACTACTAAATTTGGCTGCACTTGAAGCCACTTTGAGTGTGAATTCAAACGCTAAGCTGGTGCTTCTTTATCTTCAGGATAGCTCTAACTGATAGGGAACTCTTTCCTTTTCTCTTCTATTTACCCAAGTCTGTGGAGATCTCGATAATAAAATAGACTATATACAAACTTTACACTTTTATACCAAAGAGTAAACTATATAAATATGTATTATGGTATAGACAATTAAGCTTTTATCAAATTCTCGTCAGATCAGATCTGCTTTATTAAGAAAAAAACAAGAGGATTTATGGATAATTTGGCACCCAAATATTCTGTTGGTGCCCCAATTGGATTTGGTAGCTGTTGATAAATTAACCATCCAGGGTCGCGCACAATGATTATCTTCCTCACTGGTTTACTCAGATTCTCTTGCAAACCCAAAATGCAACCCTCCTGGGTTGAATAGAAGATCATGTCCCAACGCCTTCCCTCAGCCCAGCGATTCACCCATATTAGGTTAGCAGACTGCTTAGGTAATCTGACTCTTATGCATAGACAACAGTTTACAATACCTGAAAGGTCAAATCGCCAGTTGGTATCAAGTCGTCATCAATCAATTACCAACTCCTTAAGTTCCTTGTGCAATTGGCTACAAAAACTAACTCCTACAATCCTCCTTAATTATCAATATTAAAATTGATAAACAAATTGCTTATTTATTGTTAGGGATCATCCCCATCAAAACATTAGCAATCTGGATATTCAAAACCTGGTAGATTAACAATGTTCATTTGGGTATTCTCCAAGCAAAATTTATCATGAGTGATGATAACTCCATCATCCAATATCAAATTTCGTCTACTAGTGTATAAGCAAATGCTATGATATTCTAACCAAGCTCTGTAATGTGGGCATATTAAAATCCCAACAGGGAGCATTTTCATCTCCTATGACTTGTCATGAAGTGAGATGACCTATATTCGTTTTCTATACATCAATTCTATTTTTGTGACCAGTTCACCGCGGTGCCAGACTTATTAATCCCAATTATCCTTAGGGTAAGTTGGTGGCGTCTTTAACAAGCTATTATTAACCTGGAGGTCAACGATCTGTACTTTGATAATGTGCTCCTTTATGACAATTTTCTCTCGTTAATAGTTTTCTCTAAAAAGAGCAGTGAGCTCATTCACAGTGACATTCTCTCCCACTGAGCACCCACATAATTACCCATCAGTGTTGCTGCTTTATATACATCTTTGATATGGAGAAGGCTAATCATATTTTGTCCCATTTTTAGTATAGCTTTTCTATCTACACAATGGTGGACTTAATCAATATAAACTTCCCAATATATACTTATACCAAAAAAGAGGATAAGGCGTTAGAGGACTGGTTGGATAATATACTTTAGAAGGGTTTATATCTCAGTAATCCTCGCCTATTTCATATCATATAGTCTTTGCCCAAAAGGATGATGGAAACCTATTCCTGTGCATGACTGTGGTCATTTATTTTATGTCATATTACACGTTCCATAAACTCTGTCCTTGGAGAAAAATGATTTATCCAATTAATTGTAAAGTCTTGGTGTTTTTTTAAATGAGATATTAGATTCAATTAATTAAATGCAGGTTGCATAAGTTCAAGAGTGGCTCACAGCAATCCACACTAAGAGGTGGATATATAAGTTAAGACAATGCCTTTTGAGCTCATAATTGCGCCTTCCACGTTCCAGCACATAATATAAGATATACTGGTTGATTTCTACTTTACCTGCGCAGTGGCCTATATAGATAATATCTTAGTACATTCTTAATCATGAGCAGCGTGCAAAAAAACTTGAGGCTGTGTTGTCTTCCTTGCAAAATCATACTTTTACGTGACATCATTAAAGTGTTAGGTTTTTTAAAGATGAAATCACCTTACTAAACCTGCCTTATAGGATGGGTATGACATTCTCCACTGTAAGTTTGAGGCCATCCTTGCGTGGTCTACTCCCCCAAACTCAGAACAACTTCTTGGCTTCTTTGGTACTATCATTTTTTAAGTAATAAAATGCATTGTCTCAGTTGGAAACACCTCTTAACCCTTTGATGGATAAGAACGTTTCATTCAAGTGGACAGAAGTTGTGGACAAGCTTTTGATGCCACCAAGGAGGTCTTTGTGTCACCTCCTGTCCTTGAGCACTCAGATCCCTTCAGTCCCTCCTTCAGCTTTTTTGCAAGGAAAAACTACCTTAAGACTTTTGGCTTCCTATACAGTAAGGAACGGAAGTCTTGAATTTCTTTGGTTTGGCACTGAAGAGCGGAATGGCTGTATAAAGGCAATGGCAATGCACTTACAATACTGTATGGTCTAATTGTTTGAAACTATATTAGATTACAATAAAACTTCATAACTATGTCAAGGGATACAAAACTAAATATAAACTCACTAGGATACAATATTCAATAAATCATTAGTTAAGAGTTCTCAATATTTAAAGAATGGCACGGTGCCCTGAGGCAAATAGGGCGTTTCTGGTTCTTCTCATTTAGGATATTTTTCTCTTCATCCACTAAGGAGGTTGAGGCACATTCATCTCTATAAAGCAACTTGAATTTGTCATAACCATTGTTCTAGAGCTTTAAGGTTGCAATCCTGGATACTCAAACGTATTTTCATCTGGTGAAATTTTTTTACGTACCCTTCATTAATCCATACACATTAAAGGGCAGGGGCTTATAGGCGACAATTTATCTGATTTTTGAAGGGTAAATTTTATAGAAGGATGGTTGAATATTTTATTAAATTAGTTTCTAGAATTTTTGGACTGTTCTTAAGTATGCATGCTGATATCCTTTATTGTGGCGTGTGATGCCTTGCAGAAGCCGTTGGGACAGCGTTAATCAAGGACCATGAAGGAGTGGAACACTCATTCACTTACCTTTCTCACATGTCCCCTTTGTCATAGAAATCATGCCACTCTATGATAAGGAGCTGGCTTCCGTGAATGGTCATTTACTCACTGACATTATCCTCCCCATAAAGCATTATATGAAGTGATTGTTATAACAGATCACTAGGCTAATATGTATTTTAGGAAGCCACAGAAGTTGCCCCATTGTCAGTCTCAGACCTATCATGGCTTCTGTTGCACAATTTTTAATAAGAGTTTGTGTAAATTGTTTTAAATGTTCTTCCAGATATATTGATCTGCAACCACTCCCTGAGTCCATCTGATGATGAGGTGTAAGAACTGACCTTAGTCATTCCCCCTTCCCAGATTTTAGCCATTGATCCTCTATAATTTCTGTGGCAGTTGTGCCCCTGATGTCCTGTTGGTTTCCCATTTGTTAGCGGGTCAAACATCCTAATTGGAGGGGCTAAAAATGTTTGACCAGATGGTACTCTTATCTATAAACAAATCGATTACACCCTGAGACATGAAGTTTATCTTTTTCTAGAATATCATGTAGTTAGTCCTTTTGGCTTTATTATGAGTTAATCCGCAAACACCATGATCCTCCAGAAGTAGGCTGTCCAGGTCGCAAGAGATGCATTGATCTTGTGAAAAGAGCATTCAATTGGCCAGTTATAACAAAGATACTCCCAAGTGGATTGCAAATTGTGTAGCGTGTGTCTAGATGAATCAGACTGTTCAGGTAAAAATGGTCTTATAAATCCATTCAGCAGGCAGAAGACTCATGGACTTTGGTATTGGTTGACTTCATTGTCATGCTCCCTAGTTCCAATGGGTTTGATGTCATAATGGTTGTAGTAGAACATAAGAAGTCTTCTTTGTTTATCCCATGCTCTTCAGCAATCTTTTAATAAGAGACAGACCAGCTCTTAGTTATGTGTTTGCCATGTTTGGTTTACCTTTGGAGGAGGTGAGTGATTGGGTTCCCCAGTTTACAGCACGTTTCTTGACTGCTCTTTTAGTCAATATGAGGAAAAAGCCATGCCTCTCTATGGCATACCACCCAAAGTCTGATGGTCAGATGGAAAGAGTCAACAGAACCTAAGCAGTTTCTTCGCTTCTATGCCTCATATGCTCAGGAAAAGTTTTGCTGATCTCCCTTTGACAAAATTGCCTATAATAATGCAACACACTATTCCGCCAGTTTTCCCTTAAGAATTGACTTTGTGGTGCAACCCCACTTTCCAAGTTAGGCCTCATCTTAGATCAGAGGTGCCTACCACTAAAGAACGCCTGCAGAAAATCTAGAGCAATCAAAACCTGTGTGAAAGCATTTAACTAAGGCCATCTCTGACTACAATAAGTCTGCATATTTCAAGCTTCTTCATGCCCCTGATTCAAAGATGGCCCTTTGATATGCTGGATACCTATCACTTGCGGATGAGAGGCCCTCAAGGAAGCTAGAAAGCAATCTTGCATGAACTCATGTAGTCAAAAAATTTGTAATAGGAGCTTTCCGCTTGAAGCTCCCCTATTATTGAAAGCAGCACAACGTTTTTCATGCATCGCAGCATTCCCTATTTAGAAATGAACCCTATCCACTCTAGAGACAAGTTTGGTGAAGGACTCCCAGGAGGTGAGATGGAAGCCATACTTCACCCCACCCGCAGTCAGGCCAACTTTGGTGGTGCTTAGATTTGTGCAGCCCCAGTGCAGCGGGGGCAGTACCCCAGGTTGCATCCCGCAAAGTTTCCTACACTGGGTGCCCTAATAGACATACAAAAACTCGAAGATGGAAGCCATACTGGATTCCTGCTGTTTTTTTTCTAATTCAAAAAAACCAGGTTGCTTGAGAGTATTATCCTTTATATGAAACAGATGAGTCAGTTACAGGGATTGCGCAAACTACAAGGTGTTGATGAAAGATCTTTAACACGTCCCACCCAACAACTACTCATCCTCCACCAAAGATTGCGGCCATTTTGGACGTCAAGCCACCAAAGGCTCATAATAACTACGCGCTGTCCCTGGTTTCTGATGGAGGAGCACCTCCTGTTTTATGAGGAAAGGTTTATGTAATTCCTAAAGAGCGACCCATCTACCTAAACAGGGAGTAGTTCTAGCATAGCACTAAGAGGGGGACTAAGAAGGCTTCTACTTTCTCACCACCAAGGGAGATTTGGCCCATGTGGTGGATGATCAGAGGGTCACTGCCTATCCCCTGGAGGTTTCTTTCCTTTTGATTCTTTCTACCACCAAGGAGTTGGTTGGAAGTCTCAAGATGTTCAGGAAGGTGATGAAAATCAGATGTTTTTCAACAGCAGGTAGGTTGTCACCCCCTCAGCATCTTTATTCCCCAAGAACAGGGTTAAGTTCTTTAAGGGTTGGAGGCTATAATTGAACACAAACAAATCATCCATTTTTTTATTTGGGTTTTGAGCCATTTTCCTGCTTTCTAACTTAGGCGATAAAACATCAAGACCACCTCCAACTGTTATGTGATATCAAATTAATCAATTTGAGGTCTGATCAGCCCTACTGTCCCTGGCCATGGGAGCTCCCCATGGAAATGTCAGTTCGTCTGTAAGGCCACATGAAGCTATAACAAAATTATCTTTTTGATATTAATTCCAAACAAAGGAGGGTAATATGCCCGCCTCCCTCAGATTTAATTTTTATTAAAGTTTGATAATGTTTTTGATCATTATATCTCTCTTTAAAATGGGGCCACCAATCCCCAATTCACACCCCCTTTATTCTCCATCACGTTCACAAAGCAGCAGTCCCCAACAGGTCGTGCTGTCGCTCCATTTTCTGTTTTCACATCCCTTTTTTTATCAATTATAGTTTTTAATTACAAAAACTATTATTTTGATTAAGAATTCCTTGGTGGCAATTTATTGCTATGTTGTCCAATTCTAGGATCACCTGGCTAGTATTGGCATTATCCCTCCTCACTTTATACAAAACTTTTAAATGGCTATACCTCCGTAATTTGGATATTGCTGTGGGTGGTAACTCATACTGAGTGGCAGTGCAGTCTTATTATTATCAGCAAGCTACATGACAAAAATGCTGCTAAACTACCATAACCTTTACATAATTAGACGGTGGAAATAAGATGCATTTAAAGTTGGATCTAACAATTTGGAATTAATATTATATTCCATTTAAACTATTAAATGGTAAAATGACCCTGCAAACACAGTCACTACTGGAAGTACCATGGTATTACAGTGGTTGCAAGACTTCCCAATATATTAAAAACTTAGCCACCCAAAGTTATTTCTTTTTCATATAAAACTAACAATCAATGTCATACAAAGTATTTATTGAAGGGTGCACTAAAAGCTGTGAGCTCTTTAATATTTATTGTCCTAGAGCTAATTGAAATATTTGGCTCCCACTAATGGGGTTACTTTTACAACTAAGCTTTACTACAAAAATGATCAAACAACCTCGCCGCCTCACTAGTAAGTTGAAAACAATCCACAGAGAATCAACAACCTTTATATGATATGGACAAATCTATGAGTTATAGTAATAATTCATATCGTGAGATATAGTCTCTATTGAAACTGGTCCATAAAGTAAGCAGTTAGATGAATTGACAAAAAATCTCAACTCAAAAGATATTCTTTATAGGGCTGACCTTTATCTCACTGAAATAGAACCTTTGCTTAAGGCGGAACGCCACTGCATTATTTAGTAAAGTGGACAATTTCTCAGAATTATAATTTGATAGCTATGAAGCGCTAATATCTTTAAATTTATCTGTTTTTTGATTATGTTGCCCACATCATCTCAGGAAGCACTGGACAACTTCTTCAGTGACCCCAACTTGCGCTGCCCAGTGACCTTGACATAGCATTTTTGCGCCCCAAGCTTCTGATATAGATAACTGGCAGGTTAGCCATGCCCTAATTGGCCATATAATAATGATAGCTATTATAAAGTTAACCCTATCATTCTTTCTATGGTTGAAAAAAGGGAAGTTTCACCTCCAGATGTGTTTAAGTCCACCATGAGGATTTAACTAAAATCCCAGCTGGCCACGCTGATGAACTTGGTGTATTATGAAAGCTGAGAGCTTGTTGTGCCCAAGGTTTGTAAATTCATAAATGCCTTATTTTATTTTAAGGACTTATTACCAAGTTTGTTGATAAGAGTTATTGATCATATGAGAAACCGCTATCCTCATCAATTTTTTATAAGGATGAACAAAATTACATTTCGTGACTGTTTCTAACTCAGGCTCAAGTGTTGTATGGTATCAAGGTCCTGAGTCATTATGATGCTCATATTGATTTCTGCCATATCTGAAACCTTTTACGAAATTATGATTCATAATCCCTCCTTTTATAAAGAAAGAACACTATACTCTAGCTGGTGGATTACATCTGCCAGTGTGACACCACTTTTAATGCGCTCAATAAGGTTTACTGTGAATATCAAGATTCAAAAAGAATACCACTACCCCATGAAGGAATTGAGTAAGAAAGATGGTCCTTGTTTTATAGAATATTTAATTTTTCTTTTATATTACTTGTCACCTATTTGGAAGAAAAGGGCGCTACTCACATGAGTGAACATATAGTTTAAGTAAAAAAACACTTTGTGATATTAACAGATGAAAAAGCTAAGTGAATTATAAGTCTTAATAAAAAGGAATAACCTACTTCCACTGCCATACCAAAATTCCCAATTAAAAAACAAATAAAATAACTCTTGCTACCTTGATAACTTGTTTAATAAGTATCATGATTTTTCTGGCATCAAAATTGCGTAAGTAATAGTAATGATGCTAGCTATGCCCCCCTCAGCAGAAGAAGAATAAACAGTGACATATTTTATGAGCCAAAATGACATACTTGTGTTCAAATAATATGCTTTCAGTTACTGTTAAAATCCTGGCAGGGAGCTTCTTGCAGGTTCTTGGCTGATGAATCTCAACAATTTAACAGATTCAGGAGTTCTGTTAACTAGGAAGATTCTCAAAAATTTGGGACTATAAAGTAGACAACAAATAGGCTTTAAGTTAACAATTAAGATGAGAATGATAAGTGATACTTTTGCTTAATACAAACTTGGGGTTTTTATATCCCTTTTCAGGAAACCCCATAGTCATTGACTTATTCAAGATTATGATCACGTGATACTTACATATAAAAGAGATTTTGGACTAATTTTTAAGCTACAAAGTTGGCCCCATTATCATGGGTTTGTTTCCCATGGTGATACTTATAATGACAATATAAGAATTGATAAATCAACAAAGTTTCAGATACGCCTTCTTTGACTTGTTGATATTTGTGTATGTCCAATTAATCTGATGTGAAGAAACATACTGATCATCATTATAGTTTCAAACTGAATTCTTATTCATTGTGATTCGTTCTGAATCTGAATTGATGCAATAATGATGAGAGGACTGGTTCTAGTTAAATGAAAGATCACCATATCAGAATCCTCTAAAACCTTTTTTACTCTGGTATGGCTCAGTTGTAGATTATTTGTCAACAGCATGGATGAAATACCCATGCGGAAAGACAATATATTTTATCCAATCAACCAGCATGGAAATACTTTCACTTCAGTCAATTAAAAGGTTTCTATGGTCTTTATTGGTGGAAAAGATATCTTTATTCTTTAAACCCCTCAAGTATATAAAAGGGGGTTGTTTTCTCTTAGACGGTAAGACTAAATTCAAGTTAGTGCATTCATGAGCTTCCTTATCAGTTTGTCTATTCTGTCAATAGTTCAAAGGGAATTTACTAAATTAATCTAAGCTATCTGTCTGAGGGTTATGAGAAATTTACTACTTCAATCAGAACTATTCTGCTGATAATTATACTTGTTATTACCAAAATTAGTCAATCTATTCAACACCTGAACATTCTTTTCCACTAGTCAAACATCCAATTGTCTGACATTAACCCATTTAAAAAATGTTGGAGGGAGAATAGGGCTGCAGAAATCGCCCATGGACCCTGTTTATAGTGATTCCAGAAGCAAGAGACTTAGTAAAGTTTCATTACCCCTCTTATAAGTGATGACAAAAGGTCCTTCCCAAATCGCCCAAGTTTGCCACATCTTGGGGTGATGTAGTTGTAATAGTATAAAACAAATCTGATATCTGGAAAGAGGGGAAAGGCTGTCTAAGCTCATTAGCTGCACGTCCCTCTTTAGTAACAGTTTTTGCTTAATTGATTATGTCATCAAATTGCGGTTAAATGATTTGTTAGGATAACCTATTAATAGCTTTGTCAGGATCATCAGTCCTAGCAGATAAAATATCTTCATAAAAGAGGGCGTGTGCCACGAGTTCTTGAACATATAAGTTGAAGAAAGGTGACATTTTAGGTATTAAGTGGTAGCTGATATGATATGAATAAGCGCGCTAGGCAAGAATTGTTCCTAATTGTAGAGGGTCTGAAGTGTCTTTTTCTTGTAAAATAAACCAAGGTTCCATGTTCTCTTTCTATGGTATTGTTTGTATAAGGGTTATAGTAGCCAAAAAAGTTGTTGTGGTTCCATGGATGTATCCAAGATCTTGATCACTCTGAAGGTGAAATTTATACCATTGTTTCTAGAAGGACCTTAGGCAACCATTGGCGGCTGAAGATATACTGATGCAGGAATTTTGCGGTAGCCCTGAAAGTTTGGTTTAGAGAATTACGCTTTAACCCATTTTGTAAATTGATAAATGCCTACTATTATATATCAATTTCTACTGGTAGTCTGTAGTAAGTAACTTAACACTCTAAGATTATCCTGTAGAATGGTTATTAAATGGTAGTAGGTTAATATTGGCATATGGTCTTTAGATTGTATTGCTTTTTACAGGTTAGGCAGTCATCTGGGACTATATCAGGGATTCAGTAAATCCATCTCAAAAGTACCAATCTCTTATGCACTTTTGGAATTTCGTTAGAAAATTTGATATTCAGGCGCTACAAAGGCTACAAAATTATTAGTTCCATGTCTCTAAAAAAGATCGAAAGAAGAGCAACAAAGCTATTATTTCCATTGCAATAATAGATTCCAATTGGAAATACAGAATTCTGTTATGAATAGACCAAAATTGAGCTACGCAAGACAAAATTAGTGGTACTCTTATTACTTAGAAATGAGGGATATTTATAGGGGTATGTTTTATAGTTCTTCATGAAGATTTTCGTGCTTTTACTGAGGCATGATCTTTCCTAATAGATGACTGAAATTGCTGATTATTATTACTATACTTGTGATGGTCAGATCTGATAAGTTTCTTATTAGATGAGATTGACCTTCTTGTGGAATATTTTGCCCCTTCAGATTGCTTAGCCTCATCCTTCAGAGGAGGCCAATAACTCCAAATGGTTGATCGTCAGTCTAACTGAGAATTGGATATCTCCAATGGGGTTTTATTAATCTCATTAGAACAAGACAACAAATCTCAATTTTGATTATTTTTGGTCGTTGCAGTTGAATCCCCAACTATGCCCCCTCAAGATCTTGCCTAGGGGCACATACTTACGAAGAAACCTACTGTGAACTCTATTGATAACAGTACCAGTATCAATAGCTGCAATGGAGTATTCAATACTCCAATGATATATAATATGGTAAGGACCAGCCCATAAGGTATCAAGTTTGTGAATCCATTCTCCAGGTCTATGATGATAAAAGAGTATAAGATCCATAATTTGATAGTCAGGGAACATAGGTCAATTAGCATTAGTTAAAATTCCCTCTTTTAAGGTTGTAGCAGCAAGAGAACTTGAGGCCAAGGCTTGTACTTTGATGATTTTATCTGCTAGTCTTCTTATCAGGAAGTTGATTTGACTGGATGATATGCTACCCATACTTGTGGATCAGAGAGGGAATCGATATGAGTCTCAATACTTATAGAAAAGGTATACAGTTTATAATTGATCAAAAATGATGACCATTTGGCGAATTGAGTGGAATTATGCTGAGATTTGATATAAATGAGAGCTTCTAGAAAAAGGAAGATGAATAGAAGACTACCAATCTGAGGATGCATCCAGCTTGGGGAACTGAGATATAAAGAGTCACAAGGAGGATTGAAGGGGAGATCTTTTCCTGTGATTAAGTGGTTGCAGATAAGTTTGTTAATTAGTAAAAATAATAAAGTTTGAAATAAGGGGCGATAGCTCCATATATAGTTTATTGAATTTTATTAGAAGGTTGGCGATCTTCATATCATAAGATTTGGTTGCTCAGTGGCTAATACCTTGTGCAAACTGACTTGGTGGAATCAAACCTATATGTCAAGGATCAACAGTGGTGCTCACTACAGGGGGCCACTGGTCAACTATAGTTCTTTGACGCTAGGATACAATGATGAGCCCTCATTTGTTCTAACAAAATTTGATCAGATTCCGTGCACATTATGCTGAAGAAGCTTGGGAGGCACTTAACAACAAACTGGTATTAACCACTGTAACTGAACCAGGGGATGATGAAGTTATAATCAATCTGCAATTAGAAAGCTGCCCTGAGCTGATGACCAACTAACAAGGATGCTCCACAAATGTGACTCCTCAGCTGCTGTGGGATATTATGGAGTGGCTGTTGTGCAGGTATTGACTATATTAAGATGAGGCTGGGAAATATGCCCTAAGTTTATTCTATAACCAATGGAACCAAGAAAATCGCTATGCCCTGTACATGTCTTATCTGGATGCGACTACAATGAGGTTGGCTCGCCACCTTGGTACCCAAAGAGTTGAGGAGTATCTAGTCGCTTATGTGCAACCATCTATTTGCCAACTACTGCGTGTTCTGGCTCACCACAATATAGAAATTGTAGATTTATTATGGTTCACTCAAGCACAGCAAAATGATACTCGCCTCCTGCTTGACTGCCTCAATCATTCATTTTTGGAGGTACAAGGGGCGCTGGTACAGATGGACCATCATGTTGGGGACATCCGCCATCGATTGGACATTGTGGTACCACAGTTAAATTTAGAATTACCCTGGGTAATAGGAGAACTGTTGGATCAGCATTGTCTATCAATGGAGTGGATTCATAATGTAACAATGTTGGGAAATAATACCAAGCGCTTTATGACAGATCTAGCCAAATGGGCAGAAGCTTTTAAAGCTGTGATTGCTCAGCTTAAGGGAAAAAATGACACTGATGGAACGTCAAGTGGCAGATCAAGTTGGTTCCTTATCAGCTGAATTAACCCAACTTCATATCGAATGGAGTAACCAGAAAATGACAGATAATGCGCTTATACTTTAGTTGACGTCTCCCAAATATCTCCAGCTAATCCATCAGGTTACACAACTGGAAGTTGTTAGCCAGGCTGAGCGCCGTTGAGCCTTCCCTCTTCTGATTGGTGAGACAAGAGAGTATGCGGACATGCAAGAGCGCCTTGATACCCTTTGATAGGCCAACGAGGAATTGGTATTGGAACAAGCCTCTCTCCTTAACCAAATAAATGATGCTAATCAACAAGCAGAAAACACTAGCCAGTAGCACGTACACATGCAAAACATAATCAAAGATGTTTTCTCGCAACTACAACCCATGGAGCAGAAACTGAATGTTGAGCAGGAATTCCATCAGGATTTGCAACATCAGTATGAAACACTACAACAGGAATTCCAGGATGGACGGTGTAGATGCTATTTGGTTAAAGTGGAGCAGTTGATCATCAAAAATTTTGCGGAGCATGTTGGAGTTGGGGGAAGTGGTGAAGTTAGTGGCAATTTGGGGGAAGAATGCTATGGATCAGCAATTGAATATCCCTCAGGCGTTGCGATGGACCCCCACGCAACACTACTTCTTCTGAGTCCTTTTTAACGGATTTGAGTCCATCCAGCCAGCCATATGATAATGCACAAAGGGGTGGTTCCCATAGTCGCTCTGGAACCAATTTGCCTGTTCCTTGTGGCAGTAACCTGGAGCAAGGCAAAGTTGTTTGAATCAAAAAATTATCTTCTTTCAGTAATGACAGGAATCTACATGGTTACTTTAAGAATTTCAAATTTGCTATGGAAGGGGCTTCTGATCAATGGAAAGCAAAGCTGTTGCTGTCCGCTCTAGATGTGGAAAGCGCTGATCAAGTTACCTGCTATCTTCCAAATAGCTTGGTATCCTATGAAGAAGTTAAAGCAATTGTTATCCGGCTGTTTGGGGGCGCTACCAAGATGGCCCAATGGAAAGCTGACTTTATGACTATACAGTTTCACCGAAATGAGACCCTGTTAGAATTTGATGAACATTTCTTGGTGGAAGCACATGTACTACTTGGAGCTAACATTTTATCCACCAAGGATGTTGGTATAGCAATGATGGCAGCCGTCAAACTATACTGGGAACTATATAATGCTATTTCTCACGTTTTGGATGGAGATGCCAGACTTATCCAAACTGTGAACACCTTATGATGACTCTCCACCATGATCAGCACCCCCAACGTAGCCTGAAAAACCTCTTCTGTCTCCACTCCAAACTCTTCAGGATATGAGCTGCAGCGACTGGGTTATCAGCTGCTGGAACGTATTTGTTCCTCATACAAATCAGCGGACCACTTTTGCCTATGTACGCTTCGCCAGTTCATCCATAATCCTGAAACCATACTGTAAACTTATGAACTGGTCCTTCTGCCACAAGCTATATACATGAACCTTTTAGGAATACTTGCTTCCAGTGCAGATGAAGAGGGCATTATGCGGGTAATTGCCCTAGCAAACCACAAGTGTATGCAATGCCAACTGAGAAAATTGAGCTGGGAAAAACTCGAGCAGAGTTGAGATGGGATGCTCTATTTTTTACTAAGTCCAATTCACTTGTCCCTAACAATTCCCAAGCATCTTTTAGGGTAGGATTCGGACCTCAATCAGATTTGTTATGCTAACAACTTACATCAAATACCCCTGCTTCCGTTTCTGAGCATAAAAATTCACCCCCAAGTCCTTAGTTCCGCCAGAATGTGCAGAAGCCATATGTGTGGCAGATCATGGAACAGACTGGCACCGGCAATGTGAATCCTCAACAAACGTCATCTCTTTAGTAGGGGTTAAAGTAGCCATTCTGGTGGAGAAAATCGCTAGTGAATATCCTCAGTTTAACAAGGGCATTAACTCCTTTTCTGAGTAACACAAAGCCCTTGGACATACATGTAATAAATACTGATGGTTCTTCTTACTTGGAATGCACTTACTGTGATATTTTCGTTCAAAACAAAAAAATCTGCGCTATCATAGACATAGGAGACCCTGTGAACATAGTCTCCACCCAGTTGGTGATAACTTTTGTTAGAACCAGATGTGGACCATCAAGTAGTATACGGGACTGAGTGAACGCATAGCACTGTGTCTGAAGGAGCATATAGCACGTTGCCTTTACTATTTGAGTCAGTCTGTGCTTCTGCCCAGTGGTGGTTTTGCCAAATAACAAATATGACGTGTTAATCGGCGCAGCATTTATGAAGAATTTTGGTGTTGTGATAAATATGGAGGAGTAAACTCATACTATTTTAGGCCAACAGATCCCCATATATTTTACCTCTTGTGGAATCCCAACGGATCTAGTCCGCTCTAGTCAAATCAATCTAGCATACAGAGATGGAGTGATTCCTGTTCATTATTGATGACTGAAGCGGCGGACCAGGGCCCTCCCCAACCAGATTTATGGGTGCAAAGGGATCCCGCTTCAGGCAGCGAACACTTTGAGCCTACTGTCTGGAGACTAGTGCATAGTAGGGACTGAGCTTGAAATTGATGTCAGTAAAGGGCAATATAAAGAAATTATGGAGCCTCACCAGCACTTGAGGCTTAAACCACATGTGGCTCTAGGGTTACTGTTACCTGGGAATGGGGAGGTGAAAGTGCTGCTAGCGAACTTACAGAAGGAGACAATAATGATCCAGCTGCACCAAGTAGTGGCTTACCTACACTTAATTCCTATAGAGGAAGTTCGCCGTATTCATGATTTTGGCTCATGGGAGGATTTTGGACTACCGGAAAGCTCATCATTCAGTGTATTGACTGTGGTTCCACAGGAGCGCTTATGGGATTATTGGCATAACAGCAAGATACAGCTATGGCGTTATTTGAAAAGTATTGAGATATTTTTTCACATGAAAATCATAACTTGGGGTGCGCTCAAGGGGTGGTACATCTGATAGATAATGGGGATCACCCTCCCATTTGATCATGACCTATTAGATGATCAAAAATGGCGGAAGAGGTTGTCTCTGACGAGGTGTATAAATTTATCATGAAAGGGATGCTAGAGCCATCAAACAGTCTGTGGGCATAACCTGTGCTCATTGTAAAAAAAAAGATGGCTTTTATTGGTAGTTATTGACTATTGCAAACTCAATAACGTAACAAAGAAGGATTCCTACCCTCTTCTGCATATTTACGACGCGTTAGACTGATTGGGTGGGGCGAATTATTTTTAAACCAAGGATCTGATCTTGGGGTACTGGAAGATCAAATTGCCATCAGCAGAATGGGTTAAATGTGCTATCATCACTTTGAGAGAGTTATTCCAGCTGACTCGCATGCCACAAGGGTTGTGAAACGCCCCAGCTACGTTCCAGTGTGCCATGGATATGATATTAGGTGATTTAAAGCTGTCCTGCATCTTAGTTTACCTTGATGACATCAATTTGTTCTTATGGACGTTTACAGAGCACCTTTCACACTTGTAACAAGTGTTTCAGCGCCTCGCTGCTGCTAATATCAAAATTAAGCCTCAGAAGTGCCATTTCTTAAAATAACAATTAGAATACCTTGTTTTTATTGTGGATTCAAATGTGCATAAACTGCAGCCAGCTAATGTGGAAGCCCTAATCAAGATGACTCACCCAGGTGATAAGCGGGACATTCAAGTGTTTCTGGGGATGGTCGGGTATTACTGACAATTCAATCCCAATTTCAGTTGCATCAGGGCCCCACTTTTCGAGTTGTAAAGAAAAACGCTTATTTCAATTGGATGGAACAATGTCAGAACGCTTTTAATGTGTTGCAAGCCACATTAGCAAGTGCACCCATTTTGCAATATCCCAATTTTGACAAACAGTTCATAGTGCAAATGCACGCATCCCTCTCCGCTATAGAGGCAGTATTATCCCATAATGACGATGACGGTGTGAAACATCCTGTCATATTCTGTAGTCAAAACTTGAACTGTCATGAACAAAACTACACTGTGACTTAGTGGGAGTGTTTAGCGGTTATCTATGCTTACAAACAGTTTCAGTTATATCTACATGGGGTAGGATTACAAGTAGTGACGGATAACGCTTCCTTGCGCTGGCTTCAGAATCTGTGTGAACTGGAAGGATGGCTTGCACGTTGGGCTCTGAAGCTCCAGGCATATGATTTTAAGATTATATACCATCCAGGAGAAAAACATCATAATGAGGATTGTCTTTCTCAGCTGCCAACAGTCACTATCACAGCGGATTTAGCTGACATAATTTGATAAGATGGTGGTGAACAATTATCAGGATGAGCCGTCACAGGTGATCAAGGTATTAGACGGGCTCAGGGAAGATACTTTTCTACGTGAGGGGAACTATATAAGCAGATCAGAGACTCAACGCTGAGTTTCCCTTAACCTTCAACTAGACCCATGATTATTATGGATGCTCATTGGGCTGTAGGACATTGGGGGCTTTCAGAAAACGCTGGAGTCTTTGCAGCCCCATTACTACTGGGAGAGCATGCATTATGACGTATTGTAAATGGTTAGTTGTTGCCCTCAGTGTCAAGTGGAAAATCCATTTCACAAGAAGACCACATACCAGCTAGTTAAGCCTCAGTTCGCCTGGCACACCGTTTCCATTGATGTAGTGGGACCTCTGCCAACTAGCGCCAATCGATCCAAGTATATGATCATTGCCATTAATCATTTGACTCGATGGGTGGAGGCCAGGGCTATTAGCGACTTGGGCATGGTCACCACTGCCAAGTTTATTATGAAGTGTGTTATACAGCGACACGGCTGCCTGCAGTTCATTCTAATGGACAATGGAACCAATTTCACTTTGCACATCCTACCAAAGTTGAGTGAGTTGATGGCGATCCGCGTGGTTTTGACCACCCCCTATCATCCAGAATCAAATGTAATGGTGGAGCGGGTCAACGGAACCCTAGTGAACATATTCCATATATTAGTAAAGGATCAACCCTCAGAATTGAGTGCCCTTCTGCCTACAGCTGTGTTTGCATATAACAGCTATCATTCGTCCACTGGTAAGAGCCCGTTCCAACTGCTGTATGGTCGACATCCAGCTCTGACCGCCTTGCTTAATTCATGTGAAGAGAAACTGGTGGTGTGGACCCTCAGCGATATTTTTAGACTCTTACGGATACATTGAGCAAGCTGCAAATGGAAGCCTACTCAACCAGTTTGGCCAAGAATATTTGCAATAAGGCAGCTGATCAGAAGAGAAGGAGAGGACTTCCATTGTTCGCTGTAGGGGACCGTGTTTTATTCCCTGACCAACACAGATTTGGGCAGAAAAACAAGCTCTCCAACATCTGGGCTGGGATGTTCGAGATAATCAAGAAGACTGGCATGGATGTCTACACTATCAAGGAACCTGCGGGGGTCAGATTATCAACTGAGTTCATGCAAAGTTTCTCAGAGCATATAAACAGTAAGAGCATATCGTCCAGTCAAAGGGGGGTAATGTTGGGAAGTTGATATGACTGGATAATATGCTACCCATACTGGTGGATCAGAGGGGGAATCAAGACGAGTCTCAAGATTTATAAAAAATGTATACAAATTATAATCAATCAAAATGAGGACCATTTGGAGAATCGAAGGGAATTATGCCAAGATTTGATATAAATGAGAGCCTCTAATAAATGGAAGATGGATAGAAGACTACCAAGCTGAGGACGCATCTAGATTTGGGAACCAATATACAAAAAGTCACACGGAGGATTGAAGGGGAGGTCTTTTCCTGTGATTAGATGGTTGCAGATAAGTCTGTGATTTATATTAAATAATAAAGGTCAAAATAAGGGGCGATGGCTCCATATATAGTTTATTAAGTTTTGTTAAAATCAGCGATCTTCATATCATCTGATTTGGTTGCTCAGTGGCTAATACCCTGTGCAAACTGACTTGGTGGAATCAAACCTATACGCTGAGAATCAACAAACCTCATAGCTAAATCAGTATTTTGTGGGGTTGCAGCATCAAATATAGGTTGTACACTTGAGGGTAGAATAGGATTCCAACCGCAAAGAGCCTTGAAGGGAGACATTCCAATTATACGATGGTAGCTAACCCTATATGATAATATCATACTGGGTAAGTAGAGATTCCATCTACTAGGATCTTTGGAGGCCATCTTTTGATAAATGGCTAATATGGGTACCATTTGCTCATTTGACAACATCATTAGTTGAAGGATTGCAAGGGGTCATAAACAACTGATAGGTACCCATTAATTTAGTAAGCTTAGATACCACCTGTGAAACAAAATTGGTCCCATTATCAGATAATAGAACTTTCAGGCTACCATGCTGGGTGAAAACTTGCTTAAAAAGAAAGGACGCAGTAGCCTTAGAGGTGACTGTGGAAAAAGAGACAGCTTCAATCCATTTGGTAAAATGGTTGATAGCTAATATAATATAATGATGTCCATAAGTAGCAGTAAGGAGAGAGCCCATTACATCAATACTATTAGTAGAAAAAGGTTCTGAAGGTCCCACAATCTTGTGTTGGTAAATCAGATTTCCACAACGCTGACGTTGGCAAGTGAGACATGTCCCCAACATATCGTTCACAGCTTCCAGCATGCTACTCCAGTAACGTGATTTTTCAACCATTATAAATTCTTAACGAAAGCTCCATGCCCTACAATTTGATGAGCCTCCATAATAGTATTAGTCCTCGCAGATGGCCAAATAAAGGGCAACCTTTTTAGATCACAACTTCTTATATAAGGAACCTTCTTTAACTTGAGTATCCTTGGTTAAGGATTGTAGCTTCGATATAATGTCCTTAGATTCATGATAACAAAGTTCAGGTCTGCCAGTTAGATCATAGATACAATCCTCCTCAGCAGTGAATAACATTAGCATAGATAATTGAGAAAGTCTATCAGCATTTTGGTGTATAGCTTCAGTGCAATGTTGAATTGTAAAGTCATTATTCTGGAACTTTAATCACCATCTAGATAAGCGCCCATCAGGATCCTTCATTTGTTGTAACCGTTTTAAGGAATAGTTATCTGTGACAATAGTGAAATGTTTGCCATAGAGGTAAGGGCAAAAATGCTTGATGGCGGATAAGACTGCAAGGCATTCCCACTTGGTAATGCTATAATTGTGTTTTGCCTTGGAAAGGGTTTTTTTATAATAAGTGATGGGGTGATCAACCAGGTCGGAGCCATACTGAGCCAGAATGACCCCAATACAAAATCACTGGCATTGGTAAATAAGATGAAGGGTTTTGAAAAACCAGGATAGACTAAAATTGGGGCACTAACTAAGGCTTGGCGCAAAAGATTAAAAGCTTGCTGCTGCGATTCCTTCCATAAGTTAGGACTTCCTTGTGTAATAAATAAACTAAAAGCTCTGCAATCTCAGAAAAATGGAGTATGAACTGTCAGTAATAACCAACCATCCCTAAAAACACTTGAATATTGAGCAAGCTTTTAGAAACAGACATGTCCAAAATAGCTTGTATCTTATTAGATATGGGTAAAATCCTATTGCGATTAACTTTATGGCCTAAGAATTCCATCTTATTTTTGAAAAGCACACTTAGATGGTTTTGCTTAAGCGAAGCGCGGCACATTTGACCAAATACTTCCTTTAAATGAGGCAAATACTCGTTATAAGTGCACGATAAAACAGAACATCATCTAATAAACCAAAGCACAGTAAAGTTTCAACTCCCCAAATAAGCAATTATGTTTCTTTGAAAAGTAGCAGGGGCATTACAAAGCCCCTGCGGCATATGAGTAAGCTCAAATAACCCATCACATAAGATTAAGGCTCATTTTTGACAGTCTTCCAGAGCTAGGTCAATTTGCCAATAGCCACTATAAAGGTCCATGGCTGAGAAGAATTGTGATCCAGACAATAGTCTTAATGAATCATTAATTCAAGGTAGAGGATAAGAATCCTTTTGGGTAACAGCATTAAGCCAATGATAGTCTATAACCACTCTATGACCCCCATCTTTTTTCCAGATGAGTAGTAGAGGGAAGCCCATGGACTCTTAGAAGGCGTTAGTAGCCCTGCATCGAGGAGTTGTTTCGATTCCACTGATACTTGAGCCTCCTCAACTTTAGATTTGTGATAAGGCCAAGCTCAAATAGGGGGAGTATCCCCAGTATTCACCTGATGCTGCACATCTTTTTTTAGTACTAGATGGTCCCAACCTGAGGGGGATTCATCGATGTATGCTGCACATCTTTCATTAGCCCAAAATCTCCAGGACCCTTGGTAAATATATCCACATACTCTTCAATAAGAGCCTCGGCTTCATGCTGTTGTTCTGGAGTGAGTGAAACTCCAAATTTGACGTCAACCCTAGCAATGATAGGTGGTTCTTCCAACCCAAAATCACGTAAATCCCCACATCCTGAGATGGAAAAAAATTCATTCACAGGAGTAGGCTGCACATAAGTGATAAGGTTTTTTGATTTAATTGCATAGATTGAGAGGTGAGATTAGCTATTAGGACTAGAAAAGTCTTATCATAAGCGGGATCAAGGATACCAGGGCAGGTTAAGGCCTCCAAATGTGAGGGTTTTCTGTTACCGGAAATCTCTAATACAGGATCAGCTGTCATTGATACTTGGACTCCAGTATCAATTAAATCTTGAGCTTTTGGAGGAATAGTAATCGATTTGTTAGAGTATAAAGGCATTCCTTCAGAGGCACAAGTTGAAGGAGGCGGAAGAGTAGTCCTAGGACCCAAAATTCGGTACTTAAGACAAGAGATAGGAGTAGGATATTCTAATAAGCAAAAGCGTCGTATGAGTTTGTCTTTTCTATTGGGGACATATTTTAAGATTAAAGGTACTTGATACCCAATTAAAGAAAAATAATTGTCCTTAAGATTAATTATCACACTAAAATCAATGAGAAATTTGGTTCCTAAAAGCAAATCATAGCAATTATTGTCCAACCCTACTGCAGGGGCCAAATTGACTAACTTCTCAAAGTGCATTGGCAGGGAAGAATAAGCTCCTATGGATTTAGTGTATGAAGGACCAGCAGTTCCATAGTATTGAGAATGGTTTAAGTTCGGCTCCACTTTGATTTATTTATAATCCTGGATGAGATCACATTTATGGGTGATCCCATAGAGATGATAGCTAAAACTTTCACTTTGTGCACTATGACTTCCACTTGGGTCACATCAGTGCTAAAGTGCAGGATTGAAAATACCAAGGAACTAAACGTTCAGATTAAATTAGAATATGAAACAGAAGCATAAGAAGAAATAGTATCTTTGTTGGCTAATTCATCAGGGATATCAAGTTCACCAGGAGCGGATATCACATAACAGTCTTTAGGAGTGTTAAAAAATTGCAATTGAGGCACAGGAGGCAGGTCAGCTCAGGGAGCCTCATGCCTATGCTGACTCCTCTATTTTCAATTCTTCCGCTTGTTTCTTCCAACATTGAGTTTCCATATGCCCCACTAGACCGCAATAGTATCAAGGATCCTTCTTGGGTTTAGTTTTAGGTCTAGGCAGCATTGCATGGATATAGGAACGATGGTTATTAGCGGAGGTTAAGGTGTACCACATCATTAGGAATCTCCATAAGCGCCTCTTTGATGTCAAGAATAGATCTTAAATTTCTTTTATGAGATTTCAAATGTAGTAAAGACTGAGTACATGAAGCAAACGCACTCATCACAGCTGAAATGGCATCATCTATGGTAATATGATTACATGTAGCAAGAATCTGGGCCTCATGATAAAATCTTTTAGCAAAATCTTGAACTAATTCTCCTCGCGTGATTTGGATGCTCATAAAGGCTTGCTTTTGGTTACTTATGATTTAATCACTCACATTTTCCTTATTAAGGGCGGTTTTCACTTGAGCCCACGTGTTGTAAACCTTGAGGTAGGGAACCATAATTTTTTGAGCAAACCAGCATAGACAAGAAGTAATATGCCAAACTTTCTGTTGATTTGTTGCCCCATCCATTGATAGCTCATAGACAAATAGAAAAGAATGAATGCTACCTTCACTCGGTTCAAACTTATCCTTAAAGGTAAGTGTGAAATTGGTGGGTTCATTTCTCAAGACATGTAAACCCAATACCATGACCGGATCAGCTTCAGAGAGTTTGGACTCAGGGATATGGGCTTGAGTTGGAATTTGGTCAACTTGTTGTCTTAAATGGTTGAGGTCATCCTGTAAATTTTGAACCCATTGTGTAAGATGTCATTTGCAGGATTTTGATTTAAGTTAGAAATTGCAGCAAGCATCTCTTCTTGCTTTTTCTTGAGTACTCCACATTTAGCAGCTAACTGTTCAATGGATTCTGTTAACAATGCAAACTGGGTTTCTTGCGTAGTTTGGTTAGCATTGCATAGACTATGATCATTATCAATGCCATCCAATAAGTTGGTTAGAGAATAATCTGGGTCGGTTGGAAGGCCTTCTAGAGATAAGAAACATCCTTGAGCTATGGCTCAGATTTGGGTTTCTAACGCCTGCACTCTTGATACTAGTAGACTCAAAGGTTCATAATAGTGAACTGATAGCGTTGAGCCAGGGGGACCAGGAGGTCCTGGGGGTCCTTGCAAGCCGTTGCAACCTGCAGGCCCAGGTGGGCCTTGTTGACCTGCAGGGCCTTGATGACTTCGTTCACCAGGGGGTCCCAGGGTCACCAAAGGAGAACTAGGTGCTCCCGGAGGTCCAGGAGGACCAGCAGGACTAGGTCCACCTTCTCTAATAGTATCCACAATTTGGAAAAGTTGTTGAAGTATCCCGTCAAGTTTAACAAAGTGTTCCTCATGTTGGGCCCACAATTTTCCCAATTGTTTAGTAATCTCATCTTCAAGGGTAGTGATTTGGTGATGAATAGGATAGAGACATCACTAACCTGTTGAGATACTTCTTGGCTGATGTAACACACAGCTCCAGTGTCAATTCTCACCAGATGGTTATGTATAGTATTGATTTCCCTTCTATTATTGAGTATGGCTTAACAAATATTTGACCAAAGGTAGAAGCCATCTCATTGAAAGAGGATAACTTAGAATGAGATTGTTGCGCCAGGGTCAACTGGCGTTGGATCTCGAGATGATGCAACCCCAAAATCAGGAGTATGTGATGAATGGCGGGATGTACATACTGCCAGAGGTACTGCTTTGTTCTAGCCAAAATGACTTTGGTATGTTGTAAAACCTCTCTGTTATATATAAGTCCATCATATTAGCTGCGACCTTGGATGCTCAGTTTCAGCTAGGATGGGCACCAGGCTGGATAGTCCCCCTTATTAAGCCTTTGACAATTTCTTCTTCATCTGCAGATTGAATTTGATAATTATCTTGGACAGGGCCCTCAATGGCCATGTCCATAGAAGCTCAAAATTGAAGATTTCTGATATTAACGGAAGGCATCTCCTACCTGTTGTGGTACCCTCAAGAGATACTCATTGATTCCTTGTAAGAAGGGCTTTCTTTGCTAGACTTTTTCATCGTTGTGAAAGAATGTTTTCATTAGGTAGCCTCAGAAGCAGACCTGGCAGGGAGAAACAGTATTGGAATTTCATTATAAATTTCGATATTTAGGTGAAACAAAGGCTACAAAATTATTAGTTCCTTGGCTCTAGCAAAGATAGAACCAAGTGCAACAAAGTTATTAGTTCCATTGCGATAATAGATTCCAATCGGAAATACAGAATTCTGTTATGAATAGACCAAAATTGAGCTACGTGAGACAAAAATAGTGGTACTTTACTAGTTAGAAGTGGGGGATAATAATAGGGGTAGATTTGGTAGTTCTTGATGAGGATTTTTGTGTTTCAACTGAGGTAAGATACTTCCTAATAGATGACTAATATTGCTGATTATTATTAATATACTTTTGATGGTCAGATCTGATAAGGTTCTTATTAGATGAGATCGACCTTCTTGTGGAATATTTTTCCCCTTCAGATTTCCTAGCCTCATCCTTCAGAGGAGGCCAATAACTCCAAATGGTTGATCGTCAGTCTAACTGAGAATTGGATATCTCCGATGGGATTTTATTAATCACAAGAACAAGACACCAAATCTCAATTTTGGTTATTTTTGGTCATCGCAGTTGATGCCCAAACAACCACTCATAGGCTTTATGCACTACGATGTGCCCAAGGGTAGAGTAGGCCTCCATGGTATTAGGTACTCGTTCCAAAAGTCAAGTATAGGGCAACCAATTTGCCTCTACCTTCATATATAACTTACCACACTCCAATTTGGTGTTGCAGTAGTGTCACGCTAGCATTTTATTAATGTTTCACCCTCATCGTCTCACAGCATCTGGAGTCATTAGGAGATTATGGAAACTCTCTGATTCATTATCTATGAGAAGGACAGGCAAAAGAGTCAACCCATCAACAATCATATGTTAAGACCAGCTTGTTGTTCGCTCTTCATATCATAATGTTGGAGCTTCAAGGCTCAAAGAGACAGTTGTCTATTAGTATTCTTCATATTTTGTAACTCTTTTAAAAAAACGTGGTCAGTAACCACAGTGAAGGTTGTTCCATACAAAAAGGGGTGGTGATGTTTTACATTAAGTAAGACAGCAAGGAACTTTTTTCTGTGACGCTGTAGTTAAAATCAGCTTTTGAAAATATCTTGCTGAAATATGAAACTGGATAAACCACACTGTTTTAATCCAATTGAGCTAGAATGGCTTCAACAGCAAAGTCAAAGGCATCAGTAAAGAATATGAAAGGTTTACCATAATCCAGTTGGCATAGAATATGGCGTTCCTTGTAAATTTCTTTAACATCTCAAATGTAACCTTTTGTTCAGCACCCCAGTAGAAATGAGTTTTTTGATCAATAGTCGAACAAGTGGCTTACTAAGCTGAGAGATTTTTAGGATGAAATTATCGTAATGCCCCATCATTCCCAAAACCATCTGGTTATCTTGCAGGTTTTGAGGCGGAGAGCATTTTTGATATTGATTTAATTTTATCTCGTAGGGGTTTAAATCCCTTTCTGTAAGATATATTATCTGATAAAGTTTAATTTCTTTTGAAAAAATGCATTTTGATGGTTTTAACTTAATGTTAGAATTATTGATATGTTACCCCTTCTTTTATGTAAGTAGGATGTTTGTTAAAAGTTTTTAAAAAAACCATGATGACATCAAGCTAGACTATCACACATATTAGCTTAAGATCTTGTAGGATATGATTCATCACTCATCAGAATGATGTAGGCACATTGCACAACCCTTGAGGTTGTGAGTGAGCTCTTATAGGCCTTCACATAAAGTAATAACATATTTCTACTAATCTTGAGGGAAAGGTCCATTTGAAAATATCCACTGATCAAGTTCATAGCAGAAAAGAATTTGGAGTCAGAGAGCTGTGCAAGGGCATCATCAATGCAAGTGATAGATTGACTATCAATTTTGTGAGGTTGTTCAATTTTTGGTAGTCCATAACTACCTGATGACCTGCATATGTCTTTTTTAATGAGCAAGAGAGAGGATGACCAAGCGCTTTGGGAATGTAATAGTAGTCCAGCGTCTAGTAACTGCTTGAGCTAAATTCTCATCTGTTCCTCTTTGACCTTGGATTTGTAATTTATGTTTGGACTAAATTGGACTAGCATAACCAACATCAATTGTGTGGGTCCAATCCTTCATGTGCCCATATTTGGTATCAGATTTAAAGAAAATTTCACTGTATGTATTTAATATGGCCTAAACTTTACCAAGATCATCTGGGATTAGTTCATCTGAAATGTAAATGGTAGGCAAGTTTCATAAAATTTGTCAGTATGTAGGCCCCTATCTAACTAAGAACCAATAAAGTGATACTTATCATAACCTCAATTGGTATCAGCAGACCTTTTCCTATCTCCTGATGTCTTTTATGATAACGTCCATATTAGTGAAGTTCCCCAATAGGATATTGGTGGATCACTTATAAGCGAGTCCAGTATACCATGCAATACTTGAGGCTCTATATGACTAACTTCATTGATGCCATTTAGGTGAAATAAGCAGTTTCAGGTGATGTTTAAAGTAATCTTGGTGTCAACCATTTGTTATTCACCAGGCTTGATTATTGCTTCTGGGGCATTAAAAGGAATACCTTCAAAAATACACTGAATCAGGCAGTCTCTTTTTATTTACTTGGATGTTGTGTAATTCAAAATTAATGCAGAAGAAGGGCACTTACTCACGCAAGAGTAGTCTTTATTGCTGAAATCTTTATAGTTTAAAACCAGAGGAACCTCATATTTGATCAGGGAGAGAAAAACATGTTTTATGTTGATGATTCTGTCATACTCAATCATAAACTGTGTTAATTAAGCATATCAAAAGATTAATGCAACTAGAGTGGGGAAGGTGGGATAGAAGATCCCTGATAGGCTCAGGTGATCAAGCCTGGAGTGGCCGGCGCTGCCAGCTCCCATGCCTCTTCCTTATGAGGAACCAGTGGGAATCTGGCTGACTGGCTACCAGCGGATGCGCTGACTGGCCGCCAACCTTGTGGGGTGCAGCTCAGGAGTGTCATAGCCACCCAGGAAGGGGGATGGACTTTCCAGGGCATGCCCAGATGGGTTGATGAAGGGTCGCGAGGGTGGGGCAGCGTGGAAGTGCCTGAGTTTCTCAGGAAGGGGGCAGTACTTGCTGGGGCACACGCTGAGGACACCTGGGGCTAAAGAAGAAGCCGTTGGTGGTTAGTTGGCGGGTTGGACGCAGGACTTGTAGGGGTTGGTACGCCAATGAAGGCGAAACAGCAAAGGGCCACCAGTCTTCATACTGGTTGGCCTGGCACACTAGTGGAGCACATGGTCAATTTTGTGACAATAAGCTTCGAGGATATGACATTGATTGGGAAACCAGTCTTAAGGATGAACATAACCTTTACCTTCTGAATGACGACCTCTACCTTGGTTATAATTCCATTAAAGTTAGGAGGGAGAGCCAGGACTCTTTAGTATAGAAAATGGAGCTAAGTTTTCAAGCTGTCTTGGATATCTATTCTTAATGGATTGCAAAGTATAAACCCACTTAATAGGTCAGATCAACAAGGAAATAAACTGGCTAGCATCACTAGCAGTGTCAATAACCTCATGATACCCCAGAACTTGCCTAAGAAAAGTTTCAACAGATATCATGGCTTTATATACTCCTTCAGCGTTCAAATAATATGGAAATTTTACTTCAGCTGGCGCTCCTAAGACTTAATATTCAACTCGTCATAAACCCTTCATACTCTTCATCAGAGGAATTATGTATATGTATAGTTCAAATGAGCAATAAAAGCGGGGGAGAGTCAGGCACGTCATATGCGTTGGCAATAGGGGTGCCTGTCCTTATACTTACAATACTTTTCTCTTCTCTCCAGTGTTGGCCCTCTTATTCCAACACACAGTGTCAACGTGCCCAACTTTGTTGCAGTAAGCGCACTTAAGGCGCTCAATTTGCTTCAGTTTTGGCTTTTGGTCCTCAATGGTCAAGACTTAAAGTTTCAACACTGCTCCTCGGGTAGTCTCAAATTTATTAAAATTAACACCATTTAGCAGAGCCTCCTTGGTATCATGAATATTCTAAAATTAACGTTTCACTGAGGTGATGTGCATTGTCAGGGAAGGATGGGAAGCCAACCCAGTCATTATGGCAGCAACGGTATCATCAAGTGTTAACATCTTAGATGTTAACAGCGTCTGAGCTTCAGTATAGAACCAATTAGCAATACTGGCAACTGATTCACTCTTCCGCATGCTGAAGTGCATAAAGGCCTCTTTTTCATGCTTAAACTCTGCCTTGAGCCAAACTCATCAATAAGCGCTCAAGATGTGCTTGAATTTCTGGTGATCTGTCACCCCTTTTATGGCAGATTCATATACTTATAGAAATGAGGAATGATACCCTAGCCATTGGTAAACTTATCCTTAAAAGTAGGTTTAAAGTGGATGGGGTCACTATCAGTGAGGGCATGGACAGCAGGAGCATCATGTCCTTTAATCTCTGAGCAAATTCCCATCTGGTCAAAGGAATGGGAAAGCTTATCAATTTTCTCTTAAATAGCATGAAGCCTGGTTCCCATGGCTTCTAAAGGCTTTAGAGGCGGATTTGCATAGAGTCATTCTAGTCTCCATTACAAGCTTGTGAGTCACAAGTTCTCTAATTCATCTTCCAAGTTCCCTAACTTTAAAATGAAGATTAGATAAGAAAGAGCTTATGTTTTGTTGATAAGCTTTCACCACACTAACACGCTTTGTGAAAATCTTCATTCATGTTATCATACCCCTCAACATCAGGCGGGTGGGATCCTTTTGAATGCAGGTCATCATTAACCTGTTTGTAATTACTCTCAACTTGAAAAATTGAGAATATACCTCTTTTTGATTCTCAGCGTATAGGCTTGTTTCTGCTGAGTCAGTTTGCACAGGGTATTAGCCACTGAGCAACCAAATCGGATGATATGAAGATCGCCAACCTTTCTAATAAAATTCAATAAACTATATATGGAGCTATCGCCCCTTATTTTGACCTTTATTTTAAAAATCACAGACTTATTTGCAACCACTTAATCACCCAGGAAAGACCTCCCCTTCAATCCTCCATGTGACTCTTTATATCAGTTCCCCAAGCCAAATGCATTCTCAGCTTGGTAGTCTTATATTCATCTTCACTTTTCTAGAAGCTCTCGTTCATATTGAATCTCAGCATAATTCCCCTTGATTCACTGAATGGTTATCATTTTGATCGATTATAATTTGTATACCCTTTTCCATATATCTTGAGACTCATCTCAATTCCCCTCTGATCCGCTGGTATGGGAGCATATGGCCAGTCATATCAACTTCCTGAAATTACCCCCCTTTGACTGGGCAATATGCTCTTACTGTTTATATGCTCTGAGAAACTTTGCATGAACTCAGTTGATAATCTGACCCCCCGCAGGTTCCTTGATAGTGTAGACATCCATGCTGGTCTTCTCAATTATCTCGAATGGGCCAGCCCAGATGTTAGAGAGCTTGTTTTTCCGCCCAAATCCGTGCTGGTTGTGGAATAAAACATGGTCCCCTACAGCAAACAGCGGAAGACTGCTCTGTCTCTTCTGATCAGCTGCCTGATTGCGAATCTTCTTAGCCAAACTAATGGAGTAGGCTTCCATTTGCAGCTTGATCAATTTATCCATAAGAGTCTTCAAATAACGCTGAGGTTCCACGCCACCAGTGCCCTCTACACACTAATAAAGCAAGGCGGGCAGAGCTGGATGTCGACCATACAGCAGTTGGAACGAGCTCTTACCAGAGGATGAATGATAGCTGAAAGTATATGCAAACACAGCTGTAGGCAGAAGGGCGCTCCATTCTGAGGGTTGATCCTTTACCATTTCACGGAATATAATCACTAGGGTTTCGTTGACCCGCTCCACCATTCCATTTGATTCTAAATGATAGGGGGTGGTCAAAACCCCGCGGATCGCCATCAACTCACTCAATTTTGTTAGGATGTGCTAAGTGAAATTGGTTCCATTGTCCATTAGAATGAACTGCAGGCAGCCGTGTTGCTGTATAAAATACTCCATAATAAACTTGGCAGTGATGACCGTTCCCAAATCGCTAATAGCCCTGGCCTACACCCATCGAGTCAAATGATCAATGGCAATGATCATATACTTGGATCTATTGGCGCTAGTCAGCAGAAGTTTCACTATATTAATGGAAACGGTGCGCCATGTGAACTGGGGTTTAACTAGCTGGTATGTGGCTTTCTTGTGGAAGGGCTTTTCCCCTTGACACTGATGGAAACAACTAACCATTTACAACACGTCATAATGCATTCTCTCCCAGTAGTATAAGGGTCACAAAAACTCCGGAGTTTTCCGCAAGCCTTCAATATCCTACAGCCCAATGAGCATCCATAATAATCATGGGTCTAGACGAAGGTTTAGGTAAAATCAGTGTTGAGTCTCTGATCTGCTTATATAGTTCTTCCCCACGTAGGAAAGTATCCTCCCTGAGTCCATCTAATACCATGATCACCTGTGGCGGCTCATCCTGGTATTGGTTCGCCACCATCTTCTCATACATTATGTCAGCTAAATCTGCCGTGATAGCGACCATTGGCAGCCAAGAAAGACAATCCGCGTTTTGATGTTTTGCTCCTGGGCGGTGTATAATCTTAAAAATCATATGCTTGGAGCTTCAGAGCCCAATGTGAAAGCTGTCCTTCAAGTTCATGCAGATTCTGTAGCCAGCGCAAGAAATCGTGATTTGTCACTACTTGTAATCCTACCCATGTAAGTATACCTGAAACTGTTTGCAAGCATAGATCACCACCAAACACTCCCGCTTGGCCACAGTGTAGTTTCATTTGTGACAGTTCAAGCTTCAACTACAGAATGCGACAAGATGCTCCACGCTGTTATCATCCTTCTGAAATAATACTGCCCCTATAGTGGTGAGGGATGCGTCCATTTGCACTATGAATTGTTTGTCAAAGTTGGGATATTGCAAAATGGGTGCACTTGCTAATGCAGTTCGCAACACATTGAAAGCGTTTTGGCATTGTTCCATACAATTGAAAGAAGAGTTTTTCTTTACAACTCGAAAAGTGGGGCCCTGATGCAACTGAAATTGGGATTGAATTGTCAGTAATACCCGACCATCCCCAGAAACACTTGAATGTCCCGCTTATTACCTGGGTGAGTCATCTTGATTAGGGCTTCCACATTAGCTGGCTGTGGTTTAAGCCCATTTGAATCCATGACAAACCTGAGGTGTTCCAATTGTTCTTTAAAGAAATGGCACTTCCAAGGCTTAATTTTATATTAGTGGCAGCGAGGCGCTGAGACATCTTGTTTTAAGTGTGCAAGGTGCTCTGTAAATATTAACGAGAACACATTGATGTCTTCAATGTAAACTAAGATGCAGGACAGCTTTAAATCACCTAAAATTGTATCCATGGCATGCTGGACCATAGCCGGGGCATTGCACAACCCTTGTGGCATGTGAGTTGGCTGGAATAACCCTCTCAAAGTGATGATTGCATATTTCTCCTGTTCTACTGATGGCAATTCGATCTGACAGTACCCTGAGATCAGATCCATGGCGGAAAAATGATTCTCCCCACCCAATTGGTCTAATGCATCATCAATCCGCAGAAGAGGGTAGGAATCATTCTTTGTTACATTATTGAGTTTTCAATAGTTAATAACCACCAAAAAAGCCATCCTTTTTCTTTACAATGAGCACAGGTGATACCCATGGGCTGTTTGACGGCTCTAGCATCCCCTGCATGATAAGTTTATTCACCTCATTGGAGACAACCTCTTCCACAGCTTTTGAACATCTAATAGGTCAAGATCGAATGGGAGGGTGATCCCCCATATCTATCCAATGTACCACCCCTTGAGCGCACCCCAAATTATGATTGTCATGTGAGAAAATATTTCAATACTTTTCAAATAACGCCATAGCTGTATCTTGCTGTTCTGTCAATAATCCTGTAAGCGCTTCCTGCAGAACCACAATCAATACACTGAACGATGAGCTTTCCAGTAGTCTGAAATCCTCCCATGAGCAGAAATCATGAATAAGGCGAACTTCCTCTATAGGAACTAAGTGTAGGTAAGCCACCACTTGGTGATGCTTAATCATTATTGTCTTCTTCTGTAAGTTCGCTAGCAGCACTTTCACCTCTCCATTCCCAGGTAGTAGTACTCCGCGAGCCACATGTGGTTCAAGCCATGAGTGCTGGTGAGGCTCCATAATTTCTCCATAAAGCCCTTTAGAGACATCAATTTCAAGCTCATTCCCTACTATGCACTGGTCTCCAGACAGTAGTCTCAAAGTGTTCGCTGCCTGAAGCGGGATCCCTTTGCACTCATAAATCTGGTTGGGGAGGGTTCTGGTCCACCGCTTCAGTCATCAATAATGAACAGGAATCACTCCATCTCTTTACGCTAGTTTGATTTGACTAGAGCGTACTGGATCTGTTTGGATTCCACAATAGATAAAATATATGGGGATCTGTTGGCCAAAAATAGTATGAGTTTCCTCCTCCATATTTATCACAACACCAAATATTCTCATAAATGCTGCGCTGATTAGAATGTCATATTTGTTATTTGGCAAAACCACCACTGGAGCAGAATCCCAGACTGACTCAAATCATAAAGGCAACGTGCTATATGCTCCTTCAGACACAGTGCTATGCGTTCACTCAGTCCCGTATACTACTTGATGGTCCACATCTGGTTCTAACAAAAGTTATCACCAACTGGGTGGAGACTATGTTCACAGGGTCTCCCGTGTCTATGATACCGCGGATTTTTGTGTTTTTAACGAAAATATCACAGTAAGTGCATTCCAAGTAAGAAGAACCATCAGTATTCATTACATGTATGTCCAAGGGCTTTGTGTTACTCAGAAAAGGAGGAAAAGCCCTTGCTAACCTGAGGATACTCACTAGAGATTTTCTCCATCAGAATGGCTACATTAACCCCTACTAAAGAGGCGACGTTTGTCAAGGGATCCGCATTGCTGGTCCTGGTCTGTTCCAGGATCTGCCATGCATATGGCTTCTGCATGTCCTGGCAGAACTTGGGGCTATGGGGTGAACTTTTTACTCTTGGAAGCAGAAGCAGTGGTATCTGATGGAAGCTAATGGTATAACAGAACATCCAATTGAGGATCAAATTCTACCTGAAAAGATGGTTGGGAATTGTTAGGGATAAGTGAATTGGACTTAGCGGAGGTAGAGCATCCAATATCTACTCCGCTCAAGCTTTTTCCTGCTCGATTTTCTCAGTTGGCATTGCATACACTTGTGATTTGCTAGGGAAATTACCTGCATAGTGCCCTCTTCATCCGCACTGGAAGCAAGTGTTTATAAAAGGTTCATGTATATAGCTTGTGGTGGAAGGACTAGTTCATAAGTTTCCTGTATGGTTCCAAGGTCATGGATGAACTGGCGAAGCAACATGGGCCAAAAGGGGTCCACTGACCCATATGAGGGGCGAATACATTCCAACTGCTGATAACCCATTCGCTGCAGCCTATATCCTGAAGAGTTTGGACCGGAGACAACAGAGGTTTTTCGGGCTACATTGGGGGCGCTGATCATGGTGGAGAGTTGTCATAAGGTGTTCACGATTTGGATAAGTCCAGAATCTCTGTCTAACATTTGAGACATAGCGTTATATAGTTCCCAGTGTGGTTTGACAGCTGCCGTCATTGCTATACTGACATCCTCAGCGGATAAAATGTTAGCTCCAAGTAGGACATGTGCTTCTGCTGAAAAATGCTTAGCAAATTCTTACAGGGTCTCATTTCAGTGAAACTGTATAGTCATAAAGTCAGCTTTCCATTGGGCCATCTTGGTAGCACCCCAAACAGCCAGAAAACAATCACTTTAATTTCTTTATAGAATACTGAGCTATTTGGAAGATAGCAGGTAACTTGATCAGCGCTTTCCACATCTAAAGCAGACAACAACAGTTTCGCTTTTTTAAATCAAAAGCCCCTTTCATGGAGAATTCAAAACGCTTAAAGTAACCATGTAGATTCCTGTCACAACTGAAATGAGGTAATTTTTTGATTTAAACAACTTTAGCTTGCTCCAGGTTCCTGCTGCAAGGAGTAGGCAAATTGGTTCTGGAGCGACTATGGGAACCACCCCTTTGTGTGTTATCATCTGGCTGGCTGGTCAAACTCTAACCTGTCAAAAAGTACTAGAGAGAAGTGGTGTCGCACGGGGGGTCCATCATAACACCTGAGGGATGCTCATTTGCTGATCCATAGCATTCTTCCCCCGAATCACCACTAACTGCCCCACTTCCCACAGCTCCAGAGTGCCCCACAAAATTTTCGTTGATCAACTGCTTCACTTTAACTGAATAACATTTACACCGTCCATCCTAGAATTTCTGTTGCAGCATTTCATACTGATGTTGCAACTACTGGCGGAATTCACTCTCAATGTTCACTTTTTTCTCCACAGCTTGTAATCGTGAGAGGACATCTTTAATTATGTTTTGCAGGTGGGCATTCTGCTGTCTAGCGTTATCCTCTTGTTGATTGGCGTCATTCATTTGGTTAAGGAGAAAGCTTGTAACCATACCAATTTCTCATTGGCCTGTTGAAGGGTATCAAGGCGCCCTTGCATGTCTGCATACTCTCTTGTCTCACCAATCAGAAGAGGAAAGCTTGTCAGCGCTCAGTCTGGCTAGCAAATTCCAGTTGGATAACCCAACGGATAAGCTGGAGATATTTGGGAGATGTTTACTAAAGGACAAGCGCATTATCTGCCATTCACTAGTTACTCCATTCATACAGAGTTGGGAATTCAGCCAATAAAGAGCTGACTTGGTCCACCACTTGCCATTCCATCAGTGTCATTTTTTCCTAATCTGAGCAATCATGACTTTGAGAGCATCCGCCCATTCAACTAGCTCCATCATAAAGCACTCAGTATTATTCCCCAATGTTGTTATTTACTAAATCCAATCTGCTGACAGGCCATGCCAATCCAGTAGTTCTCTTATTACTTGAGGTAGTTCTAAATTTAATTGTGGTACCAAAATATAAAATTGATGGCGGATGTCCCCAACATGATGGTCCATCTGTACCAGCGCCCCTTGTACCTCCAAAAACGAATTATTGAGGCAGTCAAGCAGGAGGTGAGTATCATTTTGTTGTGCTCGAGCAAACTATAATACATCTCCAATTTCTATATTGTGGCAAGCCAGCAAATGAAGTAGCTGGCGAAATTGCTGGTTGCACATAAGAAACAAGATATTCCTCTACTCCGTGGGTACCAAGATGGCGATCCAACCCCGTTGTAGTCATGTCCAGATAAGACATGTACAGGGTGTAGCGATTTTCTTGGTCTTGTTGGTTATAGAATAAACTTAGGGCGTTTTCCCCAGCCTCATCTTCATATAGGTGATATCCACGCAACAGCCACTCCATAATATCCTGCAGCTGCTGAGGAGTCACATTCATGGAGCATCCTTGTTAGTTGGTCATCAGCTCAGGGCAATTTTCTAATTGCATATTGATTATAGCTTCATCATCCCCTGGTTCAGTTACAAAAATAATACCAGCTTGTTGTTAGGTGCCTCCCGTGCTTCTTCAGCATACCACATGCAGAATCCAATCAAATTTTGTCAGAATGAATGAGGGCTCATCATCATATCTTATCGTTGAAAAACTACAGTTGAACAGTAGCATGTAGTGAGCACCACTATTGATTCTTGGCGTATAGGCTTGTTTCTTCTTAGTCAGTTTGCACAGGGTACTAGCCACTGAGCAACCAAATCAGACAATATGAAGATCGCCGACCTTTTAATAAAACTTGATAAACTATAAATGGAACTATCGCCCCTTATTTTGACCTTTATTTTAATATAAATCGCAGACTTATCTACAACCACTTAATCACCCAGGAAAGACCTCCCCCTTCAATCCTCCATGTGACTCTTTATATCAGTTCTCCAATCTGGATGCATCCTCAGCTTGGTAGTCTTCTATTTTTTAGTACTAGATGGTCCCAACCCAAGGGGGGGATTCATCGATGTGGTAGTCTTCTATTCATCTTCAATTTTCTAGAAGCTCTCATTCATATCAAATCTCAGCATAATTCCTCTCAATTCACCAAATGGTCATTATTTTGATCGATTATAATTTGTATACTATTTTCCATAAATCTTGAGACTCATCTCAATTACCCCTCCGATCCACCAGTATGGGAGTGTATCGCCCAGTTATATTAACTTCCTGACACCCCTTTTAACAATTTAGCCCCTCCAATGGTGTTTATGAAACCGTGAACTTCCTTCTCATATGCATTGAACATTTTGCCAGGTACTTGGCATTTCAAGAGATGCCTTCAGCTTTAACATCTTTTTCCAATTGAGTGTCCTTGGCTTCTAAAGTGGGAGAGGACCCACGAGACTCTTGAGAGGGACGCCGTTTGAGCTCCCAATGTGAGACATGGCTTGGGATGATTTCTGTTTTAAATAGTCTATTCTCTGTTCATCATCTTGCAGAGAAGTAGACGCTTGAGACAACAGTTCACTGTGTTTTTGCTCTTCATGTTTCATAAGTTCCTTCACAAATTTTTAAACAGAGAGTGAGTTTTAGTGTCTGATACATACAATTCTTCACTAAGATCTTCCTAGCCTCTTCCATATACTTCAATACTCCTGTATTGATCATGTTAATTCGCTCATTTAGCTGGATAATTAGTTTGCGGTTTTCTTACATTCCATATTTTACCTTTCCTACATGATGAGAGGTCAAGCTGTACATTTGTCATAATACAGTCTCAATGCATCATGATTTACCAGATAAAGTTGCAGTTTTTCATGGTGTAGTCCCAGTAGGTGGGCTATGTGAAACATAGCTGGGTGAGCAAACTTTTTAAAAAAGGTAGTCAAATTGGTGAGTAGAATGTAAGTGTCTGGGAGGATTCTAGTAGCATAGAGGAACATCAAGAAATTTTCCACCAAGGAACCTCTTTCACAGGAAGCAATATCTCCTGGATTAAGTATACCATGAGTCAGGTCTCTAACCACTTTGGTAGAAGGCCAGGTAATCCGTCAAGACTCTGGTATAATCACGCGGTTAAATTGGTCATCTTCACTAATGATAGGAGGGATATCCAAACAGTCATCTTACTCACCATCCCCATTTCTTATCCATTCAGTCATGCTAGCAACAGGAGCATCTTCCATATTGATTTTAAAAATGTATTGTAATTTACAGGGTCCCCTGTAGTGAGCATCGCTTGTTGAAATCCTGGAAAGGAGCTTCTCACAGGTGCTTGGCCACAGATCTTTACAATATCATAGATGCAGGTATACTAAGAAACTCGGCAACTGTTCAAGAATTGGGGAATAGAAAGTAGACAAAAATAGGCTTTGAGTTAACAATTAAGATGAGTGTTCTAATTGATACTTTATATAATTAAAACTTGGGGGTTTTATATAACATTTTCAGGAAAGTCCCATAGTCATTGACTGGGTCAAGTCTATGGTCACGCAATACTTTTATATAAAGAGGCTTTTAGACTAATTTTAGGGCCCACAAAAGCGTCCAGGCTTCAGTGATTTATCCTCATGGTGATACTTGGAACGCCAACATGGGAATTGATGCATTGACATGTTTTTAATATGACTACTTTGATTTGCTAATCATGTATGTCCAATTAATCTGAGGGGTTAGACTCAATTTTTTATCGCTCTTATTTCAATCCAAATTCTTATTCAATGTGAAGCGTTTTCAATCCAAATTAATGTGAATATAATCATAATACTTGTTAGAGATAAATGAAAAATCAACCTATCAGAATCTATAAAAGTTTTTCACTTCAGTATGACTTAGTTTTAGGTTATTAGTCAACACCATGCATGATAAATCCATGCAGAAATGACTTAATATTTTATCAATCAATTGGCATGGAAATATTTTCACTTTGGTTGATTAAAAGACCTCATAGGTCTTGATTGGTGGAAAAATATTCTTAACTTTGGAACCCTCCTCAAGTCTATGAAAGAGGTTGTTTTCTCTTAGGCTGTAGCACTAATTCAAGTTAGTGCATGGGCAATCTTCTTTATCAGTTTGTCTATTCTGCCAAGAGTTCAAAGGGACCATATTAACTTAATTAAAGCTATTAAGCTGAGGTAAGTAGTAAGAATACATCAATTGGAACTATTACATCAATAAGACTCATAATTATAGATATTAATTATATTTGAAACCTGAACATTCTTTCCATTAGTTGAACATTCATTTGTCTGACAATGACTACTACTTTAAGTTTACCTAAATTTATATTAATTAAACAGACTTAAAGTTTGATTAATTTTATTAAGTGGTGCACCAATTAAAATGGTTTCAACAGTATAATAAAAAACTTGTGATTGATCCAGATATAGACCATTATAAGAAATATGAAACTGTTGGTCCTAATATGACCACATTGTAATGGACGGTTCATTCCAGTAATGGACAAAGGTATTGGGCAATACCAACCAGGTATAGTACATAAACTTGATAAAACCCCAGATAGCGTTCTGAAAGTCTGCATACTACTATGATAATGTTAAAATGATCCTTGGATAAGAGTTAGGATAACACTTAACTCCAAACAATGATCCTTGAACTCAGGTGAGAGCCAATATAGATTCCCTTAAATGGATGAGTTCAGTATCCTGGAAAAAGGCATCTATCATAGTATGTAAATCAATAACATAAAATTATTAAGAATTTTTTAAAGTATATTTTATTGAGCTTACTAATTAAGAACACAGAATTGAGAAATAAAAATCTACTTAATTTCTTTTTTATAGTATGTTAATAATAGCATCTTAGGCTTTATTAAGTCTTATGAAATTATTAGTCTGCAATAGTTATTAAATTTGATTATAAAAGTAGGAGTAAATTATTGGGTTTCAGTTTAAATATTTGATAATCATCAATGATATAAGTAATTAGTGATGATGATCATCAATTGCCATCATACCAAATTTGTAAAGGCCTATTTTTAAACCTGACGTTCTAGTTTTGATTGAGTTGATTTGTATAAAAATGATTAAAATTTGGTTCTCTTTTTATAGATTAATTTTGTATGCAAAATGGTGAATTACTATTTTTGCTTGATAATTACTCCATTTTGGAACCCCTATAAATAGGCTCTTTTTTCAGGCCCGCATTGGAGGGAATCTAACATTAATTCCAGATCAATTATTAAGTTGTTTCAGTTTTTTGGAGCTCAGATTTGTTGGATCCCTCAAAAGTAAAAAGGACCTTAATTTATTAGTAAACTTTGCCCAATTGGGAGGCTTCTTCCTTAAATTTATTAGTATTATTATTAAAAATATGGTTTTGTTTGTTATTATTAATTCTAATAATAACAATTTGATGGTCAGGAAAATCCTGTACTGTCACACACATCACTAGGTGAATATAGCTCATTGCTAAATGATTTGGCTCATACTAGTTTCTGGATCAGTCCATTGTTTTAACCCATAAAAATAATTAAATTATTATTAAAACTTCTTTTATGAGAGCATTTGAGCCAAAAATCAAGTTTGAGGTGTTTACCTTAAGATAATGGAATAAAACATACTGCTATATACAAAAGGATGGATACCCAGCCCAAGCCTTAACCTCTTTAATTGTCAATCTTGTGTTCAAGGTGGCAAAGTACTATTAGATTTAAAAAAGTATGCAATTAAATAATGAAATTTTCTAAATTATATCTTAAATTTTTAAAGTTTTTACATCTCTATATAGTTATCTAACTATATATTGCCTAAATACCTTGCTCTATTGGGAATGTATATCAATTTAAAAGACCCAAAGGTTTATTTGACAAAAAATTATGCCAAACTGCCAATCCATTGTGGATCCTGTCTCTGCACCTAGCTTTATTTTATCTTGATCATAGAGAAATAAAGGTGCTATTAATGAACTCATATGCATACTCTGCCAAAGTGAAGAAACACTAACTCATTGCCTTATTTATGTGCTACAAGTTGATGAAGCAAAAGAAAGAGGAGACTTCAAGCCTAACCGTTTGCAGTTACCCTTTTAAAAGTCTATTAAACCATTGATTGAAGAAAAGGACAACAAACTTGACCCACAATTTAATGCCTCATTGTTGAAAAAAATAAACTAAAAAAGTAATGGATAATAAGGATTGACAATCACTACCCAGCATTGCCATAATAGAGATGGTTCTTTACAATGTCAATTATGAGTCAGAGGGAATATATTCTGGAGCCTCATTGGAAGGGACTTTTAGTATAATAGAGAAAATGACAACCAACATGTATACTCTAAAAGACCTTATAAATGAACAGATCATAAATAAGGTGAATGCCATGTTCACCATGAAGTATAAGCACAACACTATCCTGATGACCACTGACTAGCAATGGTCTAATATTTAGCCACCATTCAATTTCCCCTTATGTTTGGTCAAGTGAAGAAAATGTTAATATTTATATTGAATAACCATAAGATAAAAGTATTTCATTCAATTACATTATATCAACACATTAAATTATATATAATTGCTTTTAATTGATACTTCATTGACATAACAGTGCAAATTTTAGTCATTCATTTACATTATCATTTACTTTACTTCTGTTCCAAAATAAATTCATTAAGCTCATTGTTTCTATAATATTAAGGGTGAGTTGCCTTCATCTCATTTGTAATTGACTGATACCATACTAATTGTAATGTTCTAATTATTATTTTACTAGGGTTTAATTATTTATCCAAATCTAAGCTAGTTAAACAAAAATTCTTAAAGCGCAGCCTAATTACCACTACCTTTTTCAAAATTGAACTATCAAACTCATAGTGGATTCAAAGCTGAAACTAAAAATTTGGGAGAGACCTTTATTTTTATTAAGCTTTTTACAAACCCACAACAGCACCACAAACCAACTATTATTGATGAACTTTGATATTACAAATTTGCAAGACTTTCTTTTATATTAAAACCTAGAAAAAACCAATGTTATCTCTTGCTTTGCTTATATCTAATTCTGTCATCATATTAAGCATTAATTATTAGTGCACTAGGACCTATGACATATTAATTATTTTCTTAGTTTCAATTGAAACCTATACATTACCATATTACTAGACAAAACAGGGTTTTTCATTTTATTTATGAAATCTATTTCTATAACTCACTAAAACTAATGATTTAGTGTTGACAAAAAAGAAATATACTCATGGGTCAATAATAAAGTAACTTTAAAAAAAAGAAAAATGTCTGTTTATGTCACCACATAATAGAGTTTAGTAGGCTCAAAAAATTTAGTTGCTCACTTGAGAAATAAATTCATTTTTAGTCAGTTTTTAAGTTTAGTGGTTTTAATAAGTGGCTGGTGCTTTTTTGATTCATAATTCTGTTTAAATTGGCTTTGATTGATGTTGATTGATGGTTTACATCACCTATTTGTTTTGGTTATCTAGTTGGTAATTAAATGTTTAAATATAATACTAGTACTACCCTACTAGTATTAATATTAATATTATGAATATAATATTTTATAAATAAAATCATTGTGTGTATGTATGAGACACATTATCTCATGAACAAATAAACTGAATATCACCAAACTTTTCATAAATACTTTATAGAAACTTGGGAATGATAATTGGCTTTTTTTAAATTATTAACTGTAATAAAAGTCATATATAGAATATTAAAAATAAGATTCTAATGGCAATCATAAATTATTAAGGCTGAGAATTTAAGTATCAAGATTTAATTTGATGGATTCAGAGGTTTTGATAAGCAGTTACTAGAATTTTGGTTGTTTTATAATTTTAATAATTGGTTTTTGGGCTGAGGAATTGGTAAATTTTAGCTGATTGTTGATGGTCTCAATGTCTTTGGGTAAGCAATCTATAGTTTAGTTAGTTGATAGGTCTAATCAGTTTTTCTGAGTGGATAGTGGTAGTTAATCTAATATGTTCAATTGGGGTCTTTATGTAGCTAGGTGGTTTATATTGATTTGATAGATTTTATTTCTTTCTATTTATTAACCCTTTGATCTACAACATTGAGTCTCACACATGGTCAGTTATTCAGGCTTAAACTGATTATCACATATGAGACTCATGGTTATAGGTCAAAGTAAACATGTATTTACAATCCTAAAGGCATGTTTGATTGGTACAACTTAAGACTAATCTGGCAAATAGTGGAATGACTCAAAGGAATGGCTTTTTTAAATGCTTTAGCCCATACTTTTGGAACATAAATTGTAGGACAGGGGGTTAATGGCCATCTGTTAATAAAATAAATAATAAATTAGTATCATTTGGTAAATTTTAAATCAGCAAACAATGCTGGATAAAATGGTCTATTGACAAATATAAGACTAAAAATCTTTATATAATAAAAATCATTATGTGCATGTATTTATGAGTGGTCCCTGCTACTGCTGATTTTTTTTCAAGAAAATATGTTCTATTATTCACACTATCTCATGAACAAATAAACCAAATATTGCCAAACTTCAAATAAATATTTTATAAATTTTGAGAATATTAATAGTCTATTTTTCAAGTAAATGAAAATTTAATAAAAGTTGTATATAAGATAATAAATATATAATCTCAATGATAATTATGTATCATTTCATTGAGCATTTTGGTATTATTTATCAATGTGATAGGCTCATAGGCTTTGATAAGCAGTTGGTGGTTTTGACTGTATAAGTTCAACAAGTGGTTTTGGCTGAGTTATTGGTGGTTTTTATTTAATTCAATGGTCTCAATGATTTTATGTAAGTGGGTGATGATTTAGTTGATTTGATAAGCTCTATAGGTTTTGATAAGTAGTTGATTTTGGTTTCTTTGATAGGTTCATTGATTATGCCAAGAGGTTAGTGGCTGGTTAATTTAACAGGTTAGATAGTTTCTGAACTTATCCATGGCAATTTAACAATATCCACAGCTAAAATATGTATTTTAATTATCTGGTTAGAAATAAATAATGTTTGGTACTCTAGATAATTAAAAATCATTGTATATATATGCATATATACAGTATGAGACATATTACAGTAGGACCTCTGTATATCAAACTTCTATATATTGAAAATCTCTATTTATTTGATTTTTTGAGTCCCCTGAAATTTTTTATATTTAGTTCCTACTTTTTAAAATCAAATAATTTTTAAAGTACTTAGAAAAATACTGTACACTAAATACTTTTTATTAATTAAAAACAGTAATTTTTATTAAATGAATGCTTATGGTTTTCATTGTATATAACTAAAATGTCATTTTAATACCATCTAGTACTAAAAAAATGTCATTTTAATAGTATGGAGGCCTATACATGATTTTTAACAAAATCCAGTGCTTTTTCTAACCTATTAATAATAAGAAATAGGTGACAGTATATCAAAATTTCTATATATCAAATTTTTTTAGGAACCATCAAATTTGATATATGGAGATCCTACTGTATCTCATGAGCAAATAAACCAAAAATAACAAACTTAGCACATGTACCTTATATTCTGGGAATATAACTATGCTAATTTTTAAAAGATTTAATATTTCTAATAAAATTTATTTGAGATTCAAAAGAATACAATTTTATTGGTATCATATATCATTTCAGCTAAGCATTTTTGTATTATTCACTTAACATTTCAGCTGAGCGTTTTTGTATTATTCAATTAATTTTATAGATTCATAGTTTTTGATAAGCAGTTGATAAGTTTTGGTTGTTTTATAAGTTTAATAATTGGTTTTGGCTGAGTAATTGGTGGTTTTTGGTTGGTTTGAACACCTCAATAGTTTAAGATAAAAAGTTGTGATTTTTGTTATCTTGACAGTTCAATTGGTTTTAGCTTAAACTAGCGGAGTTACCCGGCGTTGCTTGGGTTTATTTATTATCAGCCAATTTGAAATGATTAATTTAGGCTATATGTTATAGATAGCACAAAATCACTTACTCATTACCATTACACATATCAATCTGATTAATCATAACCACTTACCCAATACAGTTGAACCTATCAAGTCAATCAAGAACCACTAATCACTTAGCCAAACCCAAATGAACTTATCAAATTACTCTAATACCATCAAACTACCTGACAAAGCCAAAATCTATTGGATCAACTAAAACCCATTTACCATTTGGATAAAAGCAATTAGATGTAAGAAATAACCAAATTTCACTAAAACTTCAGCCAAATGAAATTAAGCTTTATCAATTCAACCAATATTAACCAACAATTGGTAGATCCAATTAATAATTAAACAAATAATTTTTAACCAACCACTTACCTAAAACTATTGGATCTATCAAATTGACTAAAAAGCACTGACCACTTAGCCAATTAAAATTAGGCCTATTAAATTAATTGAATACTTTTAAGCTGCTAACTAAACATCTCTACATTTAACAAGTAGCTTTTTTGTTTTTAATTACAAAAGTTATAATTTTCATAATTTTTCTAATAGATCATTGTATTGTCATGGGAGATACATAATGTGCCAAATTTCAAAGCTTTAGCTATCCTGGAAATTAGACTTGAAAATTTGAATTAAACAAATATCAAACTGCTCAGCTGCAACAATATATCAAATACCATGAAAATATATAGCATTTTCACTTATTACATATAAAACTTTTTATTTTAATATAAAATTAAAAATCTGGCTTTGAGGTTCATATGGACCCCTTCCCATCCACATATATCCAAATTTTTAAGAGTCTACATGCTGTAGTTTTGGCTGGGCATCAGCACACATACACACTTACTTTATTATAATAGATAAAAGTGATTATGGCAGGATTCAAACAACTGTCATTTTATAAAATTTAAGTTTAGAGCCAAAAGTTGAGCAGATTATTCTAAAGGAGGTATTTTTTAGATCATTTTGACTTTTACTCAAAGTTTTGATTTGGATTAATTTAATAATTACTCAAATGACCACAAACCACTTAACAAAACCAATTAACATATCAAATCAACTTTTAGGAATCCAGCTGAATTCTTCTCACTTGTGATTTATGCCACTGGATTCTACAAAGGTTTATTTAAAATTAAATATAAAGCACTAATAAAAACTGGGTTTTTATAAATTTTATTAGCAGCATGGGAAAAGAAAGAAAATGACCTCTTTTGATATCTGACTGATCAGTATTTAAACTGTATTGAGGGTCAAAGGGATTCAATAATAATTTCAGAAAGGCTTGTTGCAGTCCAAATAAGAAAATATGTGCATTCCACTTATCAAAGCTCAGAATACTTGCTTCACTTTGGCTGTTTGATGGATGGAGAGTTAACTTTAAGGTAATATGTACCTATAAGGTAATGATTTAATAAACTTCAGCCAATCCCCATCAGAGAAAATTATTTTACCTTGGGGAACCCCAACACACCTATAAAAGAGGGTGGTCCCTACATCAGTGCTCAAATGAACCTGGTTTCAGCTAGGGGAGTACCATTCAATGGACACCCCAGGGTCCACCACATGATTGTAGTAATCTGATTGCTTGATCTCATTTTTATTGCCCATGGGGTATTCAAAATTGTGCTACCCCAATTTGTGGGGTTCCACCAAGAATTGGCCTGGGTCTTTTGGCTGATATAATTGTTAGTATAACTTGAATTTTTTGTATTATAATCACAAACTTGCAAATGGCTGATATTTCCCCTTTTTAACTGATTTTGACCCAAAAAATTCTTATTTTGCAGCTGGGAGGGCAAATGTCTGATATCACCCCCTCAAGAATGTTGGGGAAATAATAGGGCTGTAGTAATTTGCCCTGTGTATCCAATTGATAGTAATCCGGGTAGCCAAAGATTTTATGGAGTACTCATTGCCTTTTTTTGTAGGTGATGGTGAAAGGACCCTCCCATAGTGACCCAAGTTTCTCCCTTCTAGGGGTGATGCAGTTATGGTAGTAAAATACCATGTCAGACACTTAGAAAGAAGGTAGGGAGGTTGGAGCTCATTGGCAGCCTGCCCTTCTTTTGTCACCATTCTTGCTAAATTGGTCATAGCTTCAGATTGGAGTTGGTTGATGCGCTGAGCCAATCTTCTCATGACTTTCTCAGGTTCCTCAACTCTAGAAGAGAGAATACATCTTTAGCTAAGAGTGCAGTTATTCCTGGTTCCCACCCATACAAGAAATGGAATGGAAATTTTTTTAAAATCTGATGATAGCTAATCCAGTAGGCTATAAGGGCACTGGGTAAGAATTGATCTCAGTGAAGTGGATCAGAAGATGCCATTTTGCATAGAATGGAAACTAACTTTCCATTTGCTCTTTCCACGGTTCCATTGGTAGTGAGATTATAAGGAATTAAGAAGAGTTGTTGGTCTCCCATGGAGATAGGCAGAATTTTGACTGCGCTAGAGGTGAAGTTCTTGCCATTATCGCAGAGTAGTACTTGGGGGCAACTATGACTAGTGAAGATGTTTTGATGTAAAAAGGTGGCGGTGGCCTTAGCTATTTATCAGGAAGAACCACGGCTTCAACCCACTTAGTGAGGTGGTTAATAGCTACTAGGATAAATCTGGTTCCACTAGTAGTCTGATGAAGGATAACTACTACATCCAGACCGATGGTGTGGAACGGTTGTTGAGGGGTAGTTGGTTGATATTGGTATCTAGACTTGAGGCCAGATTACTTCTTACAAGTAAGGCAGGCTTCCAAAACTTCAACAATATATTCCATAATTCCTTCTCAATGATACCAATCCTTCATCCACTCATAAGTTTTCTTTGCCTCTCCTTGACCTAGAGTGGAGTGAGCTTCTAGAATAGCAGGTACGCGTTCCAAGGGCTAAAGGTAAGGAAGCCACTTTGTCCCTGCCTGCTTATACAACTTCCCATTCTCCACTTTGGTGTTAAGGAGTTCCATGATAACATCTTCTGGACAGGATCATCCTCATCCTCCCATTCATTTGGGGTCATTAAGAGGTCATGTAACCTCTCCACCTCACTATTATCCAAGTGAAGGACTGGCAGCCAAGTCAACCCATCAACATTCATGTGATGGGTCCCAGTACGGTGTTCAATCTTCATGTCATAATGCTGGAGCTTTAGAGCCCAGTGAGCTAAACTGCCAGTAGGATCCTTCATATTTTGTAACCACTTCAACAAAGCGTGGTCCATAACTACAGTAAAGGTGGTTCCATATAGGAAAGGGTGGTAGTTCTTTACAGCTAAAAAACGGCAAGGCACTTCTTCTCTGTAATGTTGTACTTTGCGTTCTGCTTTTGAAAGCATTTTACTGAAATAGGATACTGGATGATCAACACCATTTTCATCCAATTGGGCTAAGATGGTCTCAACGGCGTAGTCTGAGGTGTCCTTAAACATGATAAATGGTTTACTATAATCATGATGCCTCAGAATATGCCGTTGTTGTAGTAGCTTCTTCAACGTCTCAAAAGTGGCCTTCTGTTCAGCACCTAACCGAAAAGGAGTATTCTTGGTTAATAAGTGGATAAGGGGCTTGCTGAATTTGGAAAAATTAGGTATAAATTGATGGTAATACCCTATCATCCCTAGAAATACCTGAATATCCTGTAGATTTTTAGGGGGAGTCATTTTTGATATTGCTTCTACCTTTTCCTGTATGGGTTGAATTCCTTCTTGGGAATTGGAGTGGCCAAGGAAATTCAATTTCCTTTGTAAGAAGGTACACTTCAAGGGTTTCAACTTAATATTTGACTTACATAAACATTGAAACACATCCTTCAGGTGATCAAGATGTTTGTTGAAGGTTTTTGAGAACATTATAATGTCATCAATATAGACAATGACACAACAAAACTTTAGGTCCTGCAAGATGTGATTCATTGTGCGCTGGAAAGTTGCAGGTGTGTTTCACAACCCTTGAGGTAATTGTGTGGGTTGGAAGAGACCTTCACTACAATTAAGAGCGCATTTCTCCTGATCCTGAGGAGAAAGGTCCATTTGCCAATAGCTTCTAGCTAAGTCCATGGCGGAAAAAGTTAGAGCCAGATAGTTTTTTCTGGCACCATCAATGTGGGGGATAGGATAGCTATCCTTTTTTCATGAGATTTTTAATTTGCAGTATTCCATGACTATCCAATGACCTTTATTTTTCTTTTTGATAAGCAAGAGGGGGAAGAGAAAGGGCTTTGTGAGAGTTCCTGTAGCCCAGCGTCTAGTAACTGCTTGAGTTCTGTTCTCATCTGCTGTTCTTCCATCTTTGATTTGTGGTAAAATTTTGACTGTATGGGATGGGCATCACCCACATCAATGGAGAGGCACCAGCCCTTAATGTGGCCATAGTCGTTATCTGACTTGTAGAATATGTCATTATATCCTTCTAATAAAGTTTGGACCTTTTCCAGCTCATCTGGGGTCATCTCATCCAAGATATGGACATTGGGTAAGGTACATACCAGGTTATCCGTTGGCAGGCCCATATCCAACGTAGAGCCAATGGAGTGAGTTTGTTCAATGTCCTCCACAGGGATTAACAAGCCTCTGCCAATCTCCTGGTGTTTTCTTATGACAATGTCCTTTGTGGTGAGAATCCCCAACAGCAGAGTAATAGGCCTCTGGAAATCTGGATTGAGAACGCTAGGCAATACCCAAGGCTCCAAGGGACTAATGCCCTCAATACTTATGAGGTGCAACAAACAGTGGTTTGGGATTTGGAGTGTGTTTTTTGTGTCAACCATGCGTTGTTCACCAGGCTTAATCAAGACCTCATCTGCATCATAGAAAGGAATTCCATTCCTAGCATCCACTGAATTGGGAAATTTCTTTGTATTGCACCCAGAGGTGGTATAATGTAAAGTCATAGCCAAAAAGGGAATTTCAACCTGGCAAGAGTATTTATTCTTGCTGAGCTCTTTATTGGATAAGACTAAATGGACTTCATGGTTGAGCAATGAGAGGAAACCTTTCTCAATGTTGATAATTCCCTCATACTTGAGCATAAATTGGGTACCTATGAGCATATCATAGGTGTTGTTGTCCAACGCCACTGCTGAGGCTGATAAGATGAGCTTACAATTTAAATAAAAGGGAATAATATGCCCCAATGGCACTAGTGTTAATATAGCTAGCAGTTTCAAACTCTTGGTTATACTCCAAGTCAGGCGCCAGCTTTATATTTTTATGATCTTAGTAGAGATCACATTAACTGGGGAGCCAGTATCCAGGATGGCCATCACCCAGACTTTTTGAATGACCACTTCAGCCTTGGTGAGAGTTCCTCCAAAGTTAGGAGATAAGGTCAAGACCTCCTTAAGCTGGAAGGTAGAGGTCAATTTATGAGCAGTCTCAGGGTATTTATCCAAGACGGATTTCATGGTATGAACTCACTGAAGAGTTCAAATCAAGCCAGCTAAGAACTTATCACCGTTGCTGGAAGTTTTAATAACTTTTGGGCACCCTAAAATTTGGCTGAGGTACGTTCCTCAGGTATAATAGTTTTATCTACTCCTTCAACATTAAATCAATCAGGGACCTTCACTTCTGCAGGAGCTCCCAATAAGTAGTAGCCCACATCATCGTCACCCCCCTCAGATTCATCTCCAAGGGATTCTCCACAACTGGCAAGGCTGCAATTGAGATAGGTAAGACAGCCATAAGAGATTGGATAGCCTTAGGGTGCACATTTACCAGCTTGGCTGGAGGGGAAGGCACAGCAGCTTTGGTGAGCTTGTGTGGGAGTATAGTATTAACTACCTTACATGTCTCTGTTTTATAGGAAGGAGTGATATTCTTTTTGGGTCACACTGAGGAAACAGGTTTTTACTGGGGAGGTAGGTACAGGTGTGCTCACCTCCAACTGTTCTACAGGTGAAAGCTCCTCAATGGTCAGAACTGAAGGTTCCACCTCAGCTTCATTTATTGTTGCACAGGAATGAAAATCAGCAACATCTAACAGAGCCTTCTTTATGTCGCAGATGTTTTTGAAGTAACATTTCACTGAAATGATATGCTTGGTTAGAGAGGGTTGAGAAGCTAACCCAATTAATATGGCAGTGATAGCATCATCTAGGGTTAGCATGTTAGATGTTGACAACCTTTGAGCAGTGAGGTAAAATCTCTCAGAAAAAGCTGCAGTCAGTTCACCCTCATACATGCTTAGGCACATAAAGGCCTGTTTATCCCTGTTAAGATTCTTCTTTGAACCAAATTCAGCTAAGAGAGCCTATTTCACCTCTGCCCAAGTATGCAATTTGTCCATGTATGGAACTATCATCTCTTGTGCTAGATATCTTAAACAAGGGAGGATGTGTTTGATCTTTTGCTTTTCTGATGAGTCTTGCATTACAGATTCATAGACATACAAAAATGAAACAAATCTCCTTTCACCAAAAATAAACTTCTCTTTAAGGGGGAATTTGCAAGGGCACTGCTCAGGCTCTTTAAGATGTGATAAAGCGCTTGCTATTTGCTTTTCAAGAGCAACTATATTTGGTTCAGTAGGAAAAGGAAGAGTTGGAGGGTTACTCACATTTAAAGCCTCTATATCAGACAATTTCTGGGGTGTATAGGTGCCTTCTTTAGTGAAAACCATTTTGTAAAAATATGGCTGAATTCTGCTCACTGGTGCTTTATGCCGCTGAATTTTACAAAGGTTTATTTAAAATTAAATATAAAGCACTAATAAAAACTGGGTTTTTATAAATTTTATTAGCAGCATGGGAAAAGAAAGAAAATAACCTCTTTTGATATTTGACTGATCAGTATTTAAACTGTATTGAGGGTCAAAGGGATTCAATAATAAGTTCAGAATGGCTTGTTGCATTCTAAATAAGTAAATATGTGCATTCAGCCAATCAAAGCTCAGTTTACTCACTTTACTTTGGCTGAATGATGGATGGGGAGTTAACTTTTGGCATCATGTACCTGTGAGGTAACAATTTAATAAACTTTAGCCAATCCCCATCAGAGAAAATTAATTTTGCCTTGGGGGACCCCCACTACATCTATAAAAGGGGTGGTCTCCATATCAGTGCTTGAATGGACTTGGTTTCAGCTGGGGGAGTACCATTCAATGGACACCCCAGGGTCCACCACATGGTCAGATAATCTGATTGCTCAATCTTGTTCTTATTGCCTATGGAGTAGTTTTATTGGTTACCCTGATTTTTGAAATTTAACCAAGAATTGGCCAGGTTCTTTTGGTCAATATAATTGTTAGTATCATTTAAATCCTTCATATTAGAATTGCAAACTTGCAAATGGCTGACATTTCCCCTTTTCAGCTGATTTCAACCTAAAACAATCTTATTTTGCAGCTGGGAGGAAAAAAAATCTAACACTACTGAATTATAACTGCTCAGCCATAACTATATACAGATTAATATAAAAATATATAGAAGTTTCACTTGATACATGTAAAACTTTTTATTTTGAACATGAAAAATAAAATTTTTGATGGGAAATTGTATTGTCATCCAAGTCCAACATTTGTGCAAAGTTTCAGAATTTTTTATTGACAATAAGTATCTGAAATAGAGCTCATAAGATTTGATTACAGAAGGGGAGGATACCCCAGTGGTAGAATAGGTACCTCTACCACTGCCTCCCCGAGTTCGATTCCGGTACAGTAACTTTGGGTAGGGGACGATTATGACTGTGTTGGCGTTGCGCATCAATGCCCCAAACTGAGATAGCGAATAGCAAATGCGGTCCATGGAGTTCCTGGCCTATCATACGCTGCGCATGGAGGTTTTCCGGATTTTATCCTCCTTTCCTATTCATTCGATTTCCCCTCAATCGGTGCTGTATTGTCCCCAGGTTGGCCCACCTTGAATAAAATATAAGATTTGATTACAGATAGACAGATGGACAAACAGAAAGATGTGACAGTGAGTTTAAGTAGTGTTTAAAAAACATTATGTGTATATATGTGACATATCATCTTTTAAACTACTGAACCAAATTCAACCTAATTTGGCACATATATTTTATAAATTAGGGGAAATCAACTTAAACAAGTATCTAAAGTTGTAATAAAAATTATAATAAAATAGTTATTTTTAAAAATGAATGGATGATAAATAGTTAAGCTAACCTATCCTTTTGGGTAGGGGACAATTATAACTGTGTTGGTGTTGCATACCAACACCCAAACCAAGATAGCGAATAGCAAGGTGGTCCATGGAGCTCCTGGCCTATCAGAGCACTGCGCGTGGAGGCTTTCCAGGGTTTATTCTCCTTTTCTATTAATTTAAGCCCCTATTAATTGGTGTGATATTGTCCCCAGATCAGCCCACATTGAATAAATTTAATATATATAATACATAAGCTAATATATCCTAAGGTTAAGTACTTAATTGAACTCGATTGAAAACTGCTCAAAGTTGCAGAACTTATCATCTCGTTGTCCAAAGCAAAACCAAAGTAAATGCAAATACATAATCTTTTTAAATACATTTGATAACTACATTGGCTCATCATTTTAAAGTTTTACTTAGCTTGCGATATCAGTTAAATCTATAAATAATTTAAATGATAAAAGGTAATTAAACAAAAGTGATTGCACCAGGATTCGGACAACCGACCTTTATAAATTTTAAGTTTAGAGCCAAAAGCTGAGCCGACTTTGCTAGAGGAGTTATTTGTAAAATCAATTGGGTTTTGATTCAAAGCTTTGATTTAGATTAACTTGCTAATTAGCCAAATGACCACTAACCACTTAACAAAACCATTTAAAATATCAAATCAACTGAATACCAAACTGCTCAGCCGTAATATAGCAAATACCATCGAGAACATATAGGGTGTTCACTTTTTACATATAAAACTTATTATTTTACTATGAAAAAAGTAAATTTTAATCTAGTACTAAAAAAAAGTAAATTTTAAAACTCATAAACCTTCACGGGCAAACACAACAACTCACAAAAGTTCCATTACAATTGGATGGATGGTATAGGAACGCATATGAGACATACAAAGAAACAGACATACATACATTCATTTCTATATATTGATTCATAATTTCTTGATTAATATTTATATAGATAGATATAGATAAAAATAATCATAATCTATTCAAGGTCAAACCGCGAACGATAAAGACGAGTCTGATATTATTCGATAAAACCATTCGAAAAGTATAGAACCGAACCGCAGATAGCCTATTTAATCTGAATTGGATTGTCAACGATTGAATTTTATTTAGGGGGTATTAAAAGATCTATAATCAAATCCTTCAACACCCTGGGCTAGGATTGAAAGGATTCCCTTTCAACCTTAGTAAATAATTAATTACTAATCTTTCCTCGTGTTGTGTGTAAAATAATAAAAAGTTGAAGATAAAAAACGAAATTTAATTTAGACCAAAAGTTATTGCAAATTAGGAGGCGGATACAGTTTAGATGGATGTCACGTCCAAAGTTAAGTGAATACCATCGCCTAGACGAAAAACTGCGGGTAGGCCTTGTAATTCAAAACGTTCAACTTGGGATAGGTTATAGAAAACACCTTTCGAAACGCCCGGAGGGTTTCGGTACTCAGATAAAGCGTCTGGAGCTCGGGGGTCATCTTCAAGAAGAGCTTGATGGCTTCTAGGCTGGGCTCGGAATCCCAGCGCGTGAACCCGAGGTGGGGGAAACGTACGCTGTCATCAAAGGGGATGTCCATGATGATATCGCTGTTGAAGCGTATGGCGAGGAACATGAGGTGGGGAAAGCTTCGGGCCAACGCCACAAGGGCATGCATTAGAAGCGGGCACTCAAAAAGGACCTCCAGATGAGTAACCTTGAGTGAAAAATCCTTTGGGCAGAAAAGAAGTAGTCAGGGTTCAACACCCCGTAGAGTTTGAGGAAGCGAAGCTTCGGTAGCGCTACCAGACCATCTTAAGAAACTTGAGTGATATGTGTTCGGCATCAACGCGAAGGGTTTCAACCCCTTGGAACTTGTTGCAAAAACACTTAAGGGTTACCTTTGGCAACCGAGTAATCTCGAGCTTCTTAACGTGTGGCCAAGAGGCAGCGGTTAAGTCGCCCATAACAAATTTATACTGATAGTCGAGGGTCAAGTCCTCGATATCCGAAACGGTCAAATCCAAGGTCACCGTATCAGCTTCCGTCCGTTTTCGCCCGTTAATGATGGCGAGTGACTTGAGCTTGCCAAAATGGAAGTCCCTCAAGGTGACAACGGAAGGCGAATAATTGCGCATGGGACTATGGTAATCCCTGTCAATAAGGTTCGTATTCTGTAGATGAAGAGCCACCAGCTGAGGGAGTTCTCTCAAGACCAGTTCGAAGTGATAAAGGGCTAAACTGTTTGCTTTAAGCCCAAGGGAAATTAGCTTCTTGTTGTGAATTGCAAGATGCTTTATAAGCGCCTCAAACTCTTGACGTGACAGTTTGATTTTTATCAAGCGGAGTGATTCGAGGTTGGGCAACAATGAAAGATAAACTAGGGCTTTGGCGCAAACCTTAAGCCCCATATTAAAGTGTTTCAAAGTCCCTTGAACCGAACTGAGAAAGTTCCTGAACGGGATCTCAAAAGGCTCGTCAATGTTACAAAACTTGTGTATAACCAGAGTGGTTAACTTGGGGAGGTACCCGGTCAACCCACACTTAAAGAAGGCGTCATAATAATACAGCTGGAGTGTTTCAACGTGTGGGCCAACTTGGTGTTTGGCCGTGTGATAGGAGAAGTGCGGCTTCGTATACGCAAATTGGAGTTCAGAGTACTTGTGCGCAACGAGAGGCGACGCTTTCCTCGCCCTCGAGTTGGGAAAGTATAGACGCTCTCTACAGGGTAGATAGGTCATAATTTCTTCCCAGATATGCCAGGGCAAAACCAGGTAGTATTTAGTAGCCTCCTTCTTTACCAGGCTAAGGTTTGGCTTATTTGTCCAAACTGCATCCGCCATCTCTGTAATAAACGATTAGCAGGTTTCAAATAGAGGATAAATGAAGCATAATGCTGATTCGAGTTAGAGGCTGACGGCAACAATTGTGCTGTCACAAAAAACAAAAATCAAAGCGAGAATAATATACAGTTTATATAAAACGAGACATGAGCTGTTAAATGGGGCATAAAATCATTTAAAAATATGATCAGATATGTAAACTCCTAAAGGACAATAAAACGCTTTAAAGGACAAGCTAAAGAAGGCAGGACAAGCGAGAATAGAATAATTTGTAAAGAGAAATAAAATGGTCTAGAATTACTTTAAACTTGAGTTTGCAAGCTTACCAAGAGATAGCTCAACCGGTATTTATAATGGCGGTGGGGGTTGTGTCAAATTGAGGGTATGGTTAACAACTTTGCCAGCTAGCAGCACAATTTTTTATTTTGGATCAGCCCGCCTGGGTAACTTACTGTATGCTGATGGTTTGTGTCACCTTTTGAATAAGAGCTTTGAACGATAAATTTATGTTTCTTGGCTTAGAAATATTAAGCTATGACCTCATTCTTTTTATGAACCTGATATCATATATTAGATTGGTAATGGTAGCCTTTTGGTTGCACTGATCGTAGAATTTTGCTTTAACACGTTCGTCGCCATGTCACCCGAATATAAGTGACGGGGCGACGAATGGGTTAACGAACGATTTGTAGGGTTATGCATCGCTAATAGCAATTTAAAATATGACGTTTTAAATGAGATCGAAATGGTAAAAACCGCCCAAAACCACTATTGGAGCTCAGAAGTACATAAAAAAAGGCGCGCAAAACGAAGTTTCTAGCTGCGTAGGTAGAGGGTTTAGATTAAAACAAAATAAAAATATCAAAAAAATTCACATTATTCCATACTTTTTATTCATTTATATTTATGATAAAATATTATAGTATATTATAGTGTTATATAGTATTCGTTAATAGTCCTATTACATTTGTGGTGATTTTGGACAACTGGGACGATAGGTTATGTTTTGACATGAATACGTCTTTAAATTTGAAGGGTGGTTAGCCGAGCGGGTAAAACTGCTTCCACCCCTAGTGCAGGTTTTGAGTTTGACACCTGTACTGGCTAGAAAACATTCTCGGTGTGGTATATTTGTCCCAAGGTTGACCCACCTCGAATAATTTTACGACTTTAAATTTGCTTCCATATTGGGAGGCAATTCAGAAAACTGATGATAACAAAATTGGGGGATACAGTTTGGTGTTGCAACGACATATCTATCATCTACATCCAAAATTTAATTACACCATTCGATAGCTAAAGGATCAAAGAATTCGTTTATATATATATAGATTAGGTAGCATTTTAGTTGTGGTGGTTTAGGAGATCATCTTATAAATAAATCATTATAAATACATGTTCTCAACACCTACTCCTAGACTATTTATCAATCTCAGATAAACTTGACACAAATATTCTATGATATATATATATATATATATAACTGTTCAGTTGAATTGATTAGTCCAATGTTTCAGGTATAAGGTTGGCAGTTTTTACTTATAGTGTTTATTATTTAGTTGGTATTATCAGTCAATTATATGGTAAACTTTCAGATAACTAACTATATTACCTCATTTTATTTGGTTGATTTAATTGGTCAATCTATACTAAATTTACTAATTGCTATCTACAATAATTCATTTTAGATCTAATCGATTTAATTGGCCACTCTATACTTTTTTACTGATTGCCATCTACAATAAATCATTTTAGATCTAGTTAATTTAATTGGTCAATTTATACTAAATTTACTGATTACCATCTACAAAAATTTATTTTAGATCTAGTTGATTTAATTGGCCACTCTATACTAAAGTTACTAATTGCCATCTACAATAATTTGTTTTAGATCTAGTTAATTTAATTGGTCAATATATAATAAATTTACTAATTGCCATCTACAGTAATTTATTTTAGACCTAGTTGATTTTATTGGTCAACCTAAGCAAAAACAATCCACACCCATAATAATTTAGGCTCACCATTTATGATCTCATACTTTGAACTTACCCCCAGCCATAGGGCATATATCATGTCAAAAATTAAAATAAATAATGCAATATTGACCTATGCTCATCAAAAAGCCAAATCAAAATATAGAGATTGTATATGGTTGGAAAGGGCTTTTCAAGAGCAATCCAGTGATACCCATAAAACACCATATGACAGTGTGAAGCGGTGCTGGGAATGTAAAAGAATGAAGGCATCCAAGTGGATCAACAATGGCACCAGTACATCTGCAGCTGGGGCAGCTGAGCCTATGCAAGTGGATGATGCAATCACTTCTATATCAATGCTGGACTGTATAGACATCAATTGTGTGTGATTGCCATTTATGAAGACACGTTGGGCAGCAGCTAGTACATATTTCACTACTGCATTTGTCAACAATCCATTTGGATATAAGTGTGATATGTGTGACTGTCTATGGTTTCTGCACTCATTGAAGCTACCAAGGGAAAAACACTTACTGCTTCTTAGTAATACTTTCTCAGAAGAGGAAGTGGCTGACTTTAAACTGTGTGTTACATGTAGAAAATCACTGAACTTGGATAAGGTGCCCACGTTGTCACATTTGAACAGATTTGTGTATCCACCTAAGCAACATAGGTTGCCCACATTGGATCTGATCAGTGTATGTCTAGTATCACTGCATCTGCCACTCATGTAGATACATCAGTTACATTATGACAGCAGCTATGGCATCACTGGACAAGTCATTAATGTACCCATCAATGTGGACACAATGGTGCAACAGCTACCGCATCAATTGGACAATGATCAGGTATTTGATGTTAACATCAAGAAGAACATGATACATAAATCTATATATTTAAGTAACATGGTCAAAAAGTCAGTGGTAAAATCTTGATTACTATTCTTACTTGGTCAACCATTGTATAAGAATTAGAAGATCACAGTAAACTGGTATTCATTTAATGCTAACATAGTAACCAGTTGTGTGGCAGCCAATACTGCTGGTGACAATCTGATTGAGTATCTACAGTGCAACAGCAGTGCACTGGAGTTGGAGGTTCTACTTGCAAGACAGCACACTATGCTGTGGAATGAGGAAAATTATCTTGACATTACTCTGGGCCAGCATTCAACACTGCTGAACATTATTTATGATGTGTATACCAAAAAACTATTGTTCCCTGAAATATACTATGGTACCGGCAGGCAGTTCAATTTGGATGTGCGCGTTACCCCATTCATGATCACAACAAGTGAGATATGAAGAAGTGATTGCCATGGTGTCACACCCAAGCACATTTTGTACATGGCCATGAAAATTATGTGGCTGCATGTCATCAAAGGAATATACAGTATGTTATGATGCATATGGCAGACTGCTAATATCACTCACAAAATGCCGGAATATAGTATGTTCCTTGATGAGTGTGTAGATAAGAACCTTGTATTTCTCAAATCTTTACCAAATTCTGTGCAGTATTGGATGGATCTCAAAAAGGATCTTTTTACAATGATATGCCAGCTGGGCAAGCTGTCAATGACCCTTACACTGAGTGCCAAAAAATACATTGGCCAAATCTTCTCAAGATACTGCCCAAGTTGAGCCATGCATTTACTGATGTAAGCATTTCTGATCACTAGTATATTTGACTCGATCCATGTGCAGTCACTTGGTAAACAAAGATCTCATTACATGTTGGATCTATTTCAATATATTGGTAGACTGTGTGATGGCGTTGCTGAAAGCCAAGGGTAAGATATTCCCTTTGGCAAGTATCATGTTGTGGACTTCTTTCAACAAATTGAATTTAACCCTGTGGAAGTCCGCATGCACATATCCTTTTGTGGCTTGATTGTGATTATTGCAAGCCCATGTTCAAAAGTATGCCTAATACCATTTAACTGGTCACCAATCTGTGTTCTGTTAGTCGTGATGACTTGCCAGGTGATCAGTACAACAATCAAGTTCACTGATATACATTTACTTGTACCAAATGAGGTGAAACAACATGCTGCTTCAATATACCCTACTGGCCAATGAGTGAGACATGAGTGCTACTGCTGATGTCAAAAGATGATGGTTGTCGCAGCAGTTTCCAACTAAAGGCAGCTAAACTGTGCAAGCTACTAGAGGAAAAACATTATGACACACTTGGCAAGTTCTATATTGACAACAATATAATGAAGGCACAGTACTTGGATATAATCTGATATATGTTATGTCAGCCAACGTTGATGTTTAGATGTGACTTCACAGAGATTTATACCAAAACTTTCAATCCATGGATTGCACAAACACTGAGCTCTAATAGTGACTTGCAGTTCAAACTTGAAGAGTACAGCTGTGTGGCTTATGTAGTTGAGTACGTTAATAAGTCAAATTGAGGCATTAACCATCTAAATTGTGAGCTAATGAAATTACATAATGAATACTGTTATAAAGTTGGCAGTATTAATAGATACGCCAGTGGATTTTGCACAGGGTTTGACCCACTGAGCAATAAAAACCAACAATATGAAGAACATTGTCCTTAAAACAACAGAAAATAACTTAATATATAATATGGAGCACTTGCTCCAGCAACCTCTTTTATTAAAATGCTCAATCTTGAGGATTCTTCCTGTTATGCTTTTCTTCTACTCACTTAACAATGACCCTCCTCTTGATAACCCACCTTGCTTATATTACAGCAGCTTGGACGATACCACTCTCATAGCTTGGACTATTTGGTTCCACCAATTCTCCTTGCTTTGGCTGGTTATTCTTGAAATTGCTATCGCCTTAATTGTAGGCAATTTAAATTGTAATTGTTGAATGTTGACATCGCCTTATATTAGAGGTGAACCAATATAAAATTGTTATATCCAATATAACTCATTAATCCCAATATTGTCTCATTCTGAAGCGCTTAAATTACCATTACCAGTTCGATTCCAGCAGATTTTATTCATTTCGCCATATTGACTTAGGGCTTATCATCCAGTCATATTGAAATTATGATATTACCCCCTCCTTGACTGGACAATGAGGCTCCTATTGCTTATATGCTCAGAGGAATTTCGCATGCACTTGGTTATTGATCCAACCACTAACAGGGTCCTTAATAGTATATGTGTCAACCCCAGTTTTCTCAATGACTTTGAACAGACCAATCCATATACTAGCCAGCTTATGTTTCTGCCCAAATCCATGTTGGTCATGGAAGAGAACCATCTCACCATCCTTGAATGTTGCCAGCCCACTATGATATACCTGATTGGTGGCCTGATTCCTAATCTTCTTGGCTAAGCTGAAAGAATATGCTTCAGTTTGCAGTCTGATCAAAATGTTTGTGAGGTTTGTCAAATAGCAGTGGGGTTCCACTCAACCTGTGTCCTCTACACATGAATAAAGCAACACTGGAAGGGCCAGGTGTTGGTCATATAGTAGTTGGAAGGGACTCTTCCCCATGGCGGAATGATAACTAATGTTATAGGCAAACACGGCAGTGGAAAGAAGAGAGCTCCAATCAGAAGGGAAATCTGTTAATAGTTTTCATAGTATGTTCACCAAAGTTCCATTCACCCGTTCAACCATTCCATTTGACTCAGGGTGGTATGGGGGTCACCAGAACTCCACGCTTACCCATAAGCTCATTTAGTCTGGGTAGGATGTGTGAAGTAAAATTGGTTCCATTATCAGTGAGAATGAACTGAGGGCAATCATGGCGCTGAATAATGTATTCCATTATGAATTTGGCCACTGTAACCACTCCCAAATCCCGTATTGCCCTTGCCTCAACCCACCAGGTCAAGTGGTCAATAACTATCAGAATGTACTTACATCAGTTGGCTCCTGTTGGCAAGGGACCAATGACATTGAGGGAGACCCTATGCCAAGCAAAATGTGGTTTTACTAACCGATATGATGTCATATGGTGGAATGGCTTCTCCACTTGGCACTGATGGCAACAGGAAATAGTTTTAAGCATGTTGAAACTCATACTTTCCAAATAGTATTGTGGCATAACAACTCTATAGTCTTACACATGCCACCATGCCCAACTGACCTGTGAGCACTCATAATTATTCCCAGCCATGTGGAGGGCCACGGAAAATTCACCATAGAATTGACAATTTGTTTGTACAGTTCTCCATTCCATTGGAAGGTATTCGTGCACAATTCATTTAAAACTTTGCTTACTTGGGGTGGTTCATCATCATACTTTCCGCTAAGCATCTTGTCATACATCACATCGCTGAGGTCCACCATCACTGCAACAGTTGGCAATTGAGATAAGCAGTTGGCGTTCTGATGCTTTGCTCCTGGCTGATGAAGAATTTCAAAAATCATAAGCTTGCAGCTTAAGAGCCCATCAGGCTAGCCGCCCCTCAGGCTCTTTCAAGTTCTGCAACCAGTGCAACGATGCATGATCCATTACAACCTTAAACTTTACTCCATGCAAATAGACTTGGAACTGCTTGTATGCATAAATCACTGCTAAGCACTCTTACTCGGTTACAGTGTAATTTTGTTCGTGGCAATTCAAGCTACAACTGCAGTATGCCACAGGGTGCTCCTCCCCCTTATCATCCTTCTGAGACAAGACCTCCCCAACAGCGGAAAGTGATGCATCCATCTGCACTATAAATTCCTTATTGAAATTAGGGTAGCGTAACACAGGCGCACTAATTAGCACCATTCAGAGTGTATCAAAGGCAGATTGGCGCCATTCTGTTCATTCAAACATGGAATCCTTCTTTAATAGCTCAAACAGTGGACCTCCAATGAAACTGAAATTGGGTATGAAGCGTCAGTAATAACCCACCATCCCCAAAAACACCTGATTATCCCGTTTACTAACTGGCTTAGTCATCTTCTGGATAGCCTCCGTCTTGGCAGGTTGGGGTCTCAACCCAGTTGCATCCACCACAAAACTGAGGTACTCCAGCTGATCCTTGAAGAAGTGGCATTTCCGGGGCTTGATCTTAATATTGGCCTCAGCCAGTCGGTGAAATACCTCTTCCAAATGGGTAAGGTGTTCAGTGAACATGCGAGAGAAGACATTAATATCATCAAGGTACACAAGTACACACGACAGCTTCAGATCGCCCAGAATGGTGTCCATTGCTCGTTGGAATGTAGCTGGGGCATTACATAGCCCTTGCAGCATCCGAGTTGGATGGAAAAGCCCTTTGGATGTGATTATGGCACATTTTTCTTGTTCTGCCACGGGCAACTCAATTTGTCAATAACTGGATATCAAGTCCATTGCCAAGAAGTAGCGAGCTCCACCCAACCAATCCAGCGCATCAGCAATCCGCGGCAGAGGGTATGAGTCTTTTTTGGTGACACTATTGAGCTTCTGGTAGTCAATTACTATGCATTTAGTACCGTCCTTTTTTTAACAATAAGGACAGGTGACGCTCAAAGACTCTTAGATGGTTCAATCATCCCCTGCTCTAGCAGCTTGTCAATTTCCTCAGTGACAACTTTTTCAGCTGCCCTTGATTGGCGGATTGGCCAAAACCTGATGGGGGGATGATCCACAGTGTCTAGTCGATGAACAACCCCCAAGTGCACCCCAAATCATGATCATCTACCGCAAAAGCCTCTTTATATTTTTGAAATAAAGCTTTCACCCAATCCTTCTGATCTTCTGATAACCCCATAAGATTCTCCCGTGGCACAACCGCCATTACCCTGGGAGGCAGCTCAATAGACAGACCAAATTCATCCAAGGAACCAAACTCATGAACCTAGTTGATCTCCTCAACTGGGTTCAGATGTAAGTATGCTATAATCTGATACTGTCAGATTCAGAGTGGTCCGCTCTGAAGATTTTCTATCAATATCTTGATTTCCCCATGGCCTGGAGGTATGATGCCTGGAGCCACGTGGGGCTCAAGCCACAATTGCTGATAAGGGCTGATGATCTCCCTGTAAAGCCCAGCTGGCACTTCCACCTCTAACTCAGTGTCTACTATTACTTGGTGTCCAGAGGGAATGGATATAGCTCCAGCTGCTCTAAGCAGTAGTCCCTGATATTCATATATCTGATGGGGAAGGGCCCGAGTTTTCCCTTTTAATCAATGATAGCGCACTGGAATCACCCCATTGCTGTAGGCAAGGTTGATTTGTCCCATATGCACTGAATCCTTTAGCACTCCTCTGGAGGGAAATAAATTGGGATCCGCTGTCCCAAAATAGTGAGGGTCTCTTCCATCATGTCAACGACAGCTCCATAGTGTCACATAAAAGCAGTTCCAATTAAAGGATAATAGTGGCTATTTGTTAATACTACTGCTGGAGCTACCACAACAACGGATCCAAACCGCAAGGGAAGTGCGCTATATGCTCCTTCAGAGACTGTGGTTTCTGCCCCAGCAGTTCCATACACCATCCGGTGGTCTACGTCAGGTTTTAAAGATAACTTTGCCACCAACTTAGTAAAGACAATGTTAACAGGGGCACCCGTATCAATTATAGCACATACTTGGGTTTTGGCTACCACAATGTCACAGTAAGTGCACTATGAGTAAGATGAATGCTGGCTATTTACTATGTGTAAATTCAGTGGTTCACGTTTCCCCAAAAAATTTATAATACTTGCACTAACTGTAGGGTACTTTGTTATAATAGCATCCACTGGAAAGGCGGCCTCTACTCCTTTTAGAGACAACATATCTGCGAATGGTTCTAGCTGGTCTGATGGACTTTGGTCAAACATTTGGCAAGCGTAAGGCTTTGGATGCTCCAGAAACCTTGTGTTCACCATTTCATTGACTTGTATTTGAGACAGCACATTTACTCCCCCAACTGGCTGTTGGTAGAGGGAGGTATCATCAAACTGGGAGGCTTCTGCTGCAATTAACACAGTAGCTTCAGGTGGAATGTATGAAGTTGAGATAGCGGAAGTAGAGAGTCCCATCTCTACTCCGCTCTGACTTTTCACTGATAGCTTTGATCCCATTGTATGTAAGGGATCCGTCAATTAGGGCACCATTGTTCCATGTTCCCAGTGCGACCACAATTAAAACAACTTACTCCATATGTCCTACGTCTGAGCTTAATATAAGTTGGCCCACTTGGAAGGGTATTCCAAAGATGATCAGCATAACCAGACCCACATTGGTAAAACGTCTGCTATCAATTAGCATATTTAGGGTCAAAGAGGTAGTTGATCAGTTGTCAATTGGCAATATATGGGATGGATGCTGGACTGCGGTGAGTAACCTGGCAAAACCTGTACCAACTTATTGATTCCCCCACAAAATTAGGGTCAGCAACGGCAACAGTGCGAATCTGTTCAATGTTGGGTGGCGGGAAAGATAAAGCTAAGCGATGTACAAACTGAACAAGTTTAAGAAGAGGTACATTGGGATCCAACAAAGGGGCCATGACGATGAAAAGCTCAGGGTATGGTTTTACCGCAGAGGACATAGCAATGCACACATCAACCTCAGATAAGATCTCTTCCCTGATCAACACGTGGGCTTCCGCCATAAAATGCTTAGCAAATGCGGTGAGAGTCTCATTTTGTTGAAAACCAATGGTCAAGAACTCAGCTTTTCGCTGCAACATTTTTTCAGTTCCACCAAACAACTTTAGCACCATCTTCTTAACGTCTTGATAGGTAACAGAACTACCTGGAAGATAACAAATGACTTGATCAGCGCTTCTGACATCCAAGGTTGAGATCAACAGTTTTGACCTTCGCTGGTCAGAGGTTCCTTCAGTTGCAAACTCAAATTGTCAAAAGAACCTATGAATATTTCTATTATGATCAAATGGTGGCATATTGTCACAGCAAACTTCCTGAATCAGCTCATCTTGTTTTTTGAGCACAGTGTCCAAGGCAAATTTCAATTTCTCATATGCAACAGCCCCAGCGTCTTGTGCAGATTCCCTATCAAAGCAATCAGACTGCGGCATAGTAGGCAACTGAATTTTATTATTTTTATAACTGATCAATGGGCCCCCTGTAGCGAGCACCTCTGTTATATAATCAGCAGTATTAATAGATAAGACGGCAGACTTTGCACAAGGTTTGACCCACTGAGCAATTAGGACCAACAATATGAAGAACATTGTCCTTGAAACAACAGAAAATAACTTAATATAAAATATGGAGCACTTGCTCCCGCAACCTCTTTTATTAAAATGCTCAACCTTGCGGATTCTTCCTGTTCCACTTTTCTTCTACTCACTTAACAATGACCCTCATCTTGATCGCCCATCTCGCTTATATTACAGCAGCTTGGATGATACCACTCTCATAGCTTGGACTATTTGGTTCCACCAATTCTCCTTGCTTTGGCTGGTTATTCTCAAAATTGCTATTGCCTTAATTGTAGGCGATTTAAATTGTAATCATCAAATATCAACATCGCTTTTTTAGAGGTGAACTAATACAAAATCATTATATCTAATATAACTCATTAATCCAAATATCGCCTCAATCCAAAGTGCTTAAATTACTAATACTGGTTCAATTCCGGCGGATTTCATATATTTCTCCATATTGACTTAGGGCTTATCATCCAGTCATATTAAAATTGTGACAAATAATTTGAGAAAGAATATCTACAATTGTTGAAACAACTCAGCTTGAAGTTATTCAACATGGTTGAAATATCATTGCAATAGGCTGCTTGATACTTGCTTCACCAAAAAATGAGTATAGACAGAGTTGACATTGTTTACATTCCTACTGTTTGCCACATGAGAGACAAAAGACTCACAAAAATAAGGCTGTGATGGACAGAGAATAGTTAGATGAGAACAGCACTGACATCTGGACCAAAACAATGATTCAGCGTTACAAGGATAGGCCCGCAGAGTTAGAGATGATATGCTTGGCTGACTTTGTCAATTGGTATATGGCTGTTGGTAAAAGAGAAAATGTCAAGGCAATGACAATAACGAAGAGTGCTGTGAAGATGACGAGGATGACACAGAGGACGTTAATGAAAATTCAGTCACATATTTTAAAAGAGACTGCTGTAGGGTTATGCACTACATATTGTACAAGACTGATGATATTGTGAATTACAAACAAGAGATTGTCACGTTATATCTATCATTTATTGTGATGTAGTCAACATAATTGAGTGTAATGCATTTATGGAGACTTACAATGCTAGAGAGGCTGAGATCATTGAGAAGTGCAAACAATACAAATTGAGCATAGAAATCAAAAATGTGGTTGAAGAACTGTGGCAGATGTGCGAACAGTTTGACGTTGAAGATCCATTGGGTGCCCACAATCAGCGCAAGGAATTTGTGAAAAGTATAGTACAGCAAGGTGGTGTAGAGAATGCAGATGATTTCAATGCTGCGACTATGGTGACATTTATGTCTGCAGTTCACTGGCAATCAAATGCAATGGCCAAAGATAACTTTTGTCACATGATACATAGCACTAACTTTGGTCAACAAGAGATACTTATGGAGGTGATACATCGCTTACATAAACTCAACTCAGAACCAATCCAGGTTTTCTTCACCAGCCCTGCCAGTAGTGGTAAGACCTATGTGCTGAAACTCGCAATGGAAATATACAATTGCTTCACAGTGCAACACAACTACTTGACTAACACGTTTGTAGCATGTGCCTCCACCGGCAAAGCTGCCATCAATATCCAAAGCATAACTGTGCATTCTGCTTTCAATATTACACAATCACATTGGACTGGCACAATATAATGAGAATTCTGAAAAAATACAGAAGTATGTTTGTTGGTGTAAAATGCGTGATAAATGATGAAGTTAGCATGATCAGATCAGATGTGTTACACAAGATCAACTTATGTCTGTAGGAGATCACTGGTACGCATGATCAACTGTTTGGTGGCATGAATGTTTTCTTCTGCATTGACTTTTGCCAACTGCCACCAGTTATTTCTACATCCATTTATTGAGCCCCATGCAACATGATTGGTGATGCCGTGCTCTGGCAATCATTGAACTACTATACACTACAGCAAGTAATGTGGCAAAGCAACGCTACTTTCTCTGCTATACTTACTATAGTTGCAATGGAGAGTGACTCAATGTTGATGAAATTAAACTCATCAAGTTGCAATTCAGAACCCAACAGTGGTGCGATACAAACTTGATTGGTGTTGTGCTTTTGTATCATCAAAATCACAACGTGGACTCATACAACAACAGTGCTATTGTGACAGAGACATACAGCATTGCTGATGACACTTTGATCAGCTACAAGAATCACATTGAAGCTGCTACAGCCTGTCAAAAGCTTCACAAAATGAGTGTCATCAAGATGAGTGGTCTGCCTTATAAGATCCCGCTTGCAGTGGGTTATCCTTACATGATTACAACTAACATTGATGTTGAGGATAGCATAGTGAACACACGATTGGTGTGTTAAAGAATATAGAGCTGCTAAGTGAAGATGAGCACTTTGCGGAGTTAGAGGCACAGAACAAACTGTTAACATCTGTGACCACACACAAACAGCAGCTCAGACTATAAATTGAATTCCTGCTCAAGATTAAGGGCAGCAATGTCAACTAAAAGCTAAGCCACATGTAATCTGCAAGCGTGAGGTTCTTGACTTTAAGAGGAAACCAATAACAATGTGCAGTGCCAACATACCGCTCAGTCAAATGATCAAATGCCACCAAATACAGTTGCCCATTGTGCCGGCATATGCAATCATGATAAACAAATCTCAAGAAGGCACTTTTGATCAAGTCGTGTATCAATATGACAAATTGCAGCAAAACCAATTAGTTTATGTGGTTTTGAGTCATGTCACATTGTTAGATGGCCTTTATATTATCAATGCCCAAAACAATTTCAAGTTTTATCATGGATATGGTCAGGCGTCTCCTACAGTTAGAGATACAAGATGAGTACCAGCGACTGGCCCAACATCCTCTGTCATTAATAGTTGCACAAATAAAAATTTTTGTGATTATGTTCCTGATCAGCATTGTATTATACTTATCACCACCATTAATGCACAAAGCTTGGTTGTGCACTCAGAAGACATCTCTAACAATACCATCATCAACCAATCTGATTACTTGGCAATTGGTGAGATGCAGATGGAAGATTTCAAGCCAGCGCAGGTGCCTGGCTTTGATCTGAGATCATATTGTAACACCGATAAGCACAGAAAAATTGCAACTATATCATTGGCAGAAGTATCATCATTATCAAGTCACATAGCCGGTGGAGTCACCATATATCAAAACATCAATAGCTTCACTGATTTTAACAGAGTTAACATTGATTTCCAAGATTAAATTTGCAGATCAAAGAACCAAAGGTTGGTGATGTCTGTCTAGTAAACATAACAGTCAATGGCATCTTCAAATTCATACTCAGGTGTATGTACATCCATCTGGGCACAGTGTTAGCAGAAATTAAGCTCTGTATGTTATGATCGCTGTTAAAGTATTCTAAAAACATCATTAAGATTATACCCAAATACAAGCCAGCTCTCACTATACCAATCATGTTGGTCAGAGACTTTAAAGTGAATGTCTCGCAAGTCTGCTCATTGCCCAACTTCATGCTCAGCAAATTTAATTTGTCTTACATCAAAAATTTTCTCCAACAACGCTAGGTAATACATGTATGAATTTAACGTTTACCAGAAATCTCATTATATCCTGTATGCCATTTGTTTCATACTTTTTGTATCACAGACCTATCATTAATAAATCTATAAAACAGTAATCATTTGTTTACTTAATTTCTTTCCTGAACCTGACAAAAGGAAAATGTTTCAATCACAAATAAAACATGGAAATCTGAAGGATTTATTAGTGTTCAAAAATGATCTTGACATACATATGATATACTCAAAGATGATATCAACCAATATGTACACGTATTCATGTAAAACACATGGCTGTGTCCACAACACAGCCACACCCCAATTTTTTATATCTTTCTTGCTTCCTGGAATTCAATGGTTTATAGTCACATTTGGCTCTGTGAGAAACTCAGCTGAATTACGCTGGGCAACAAACATATTAATATACAATCTACTTTTTTATTCAAGGTAATAGTTTTAATTACTAGCTGATTTAACCTTGCTTCACTATGGTGTCTATAAAATTTCAGATATTCAATTTATTAATTTAGATTTTATATTATAGATAAACAAAACCACTCAGCAAATCTACATGCTCAATTGAATCAACCAAAAACACCAACTAATCAGGTAAGCCTAACTGAACTCATCAAATCAAACAATAACTAATCATCCCTTAAAACTAAACTGTGTCCTATAAATTTTGAACAAAAGCCATCAACCACTCAGCCAAACAAAATAAACCTATCAAAACAATCAAATAACACCAATTGCTACCCAAAACATCTCTTTATACTTAAAATCATTGGGTATGTGACATATTTTTACTTTTTCTCTCTCATGCCACTCACTTTTAATTTTCAAATTTTGAATTGGTCAAATCAGTTGGAATTGTTATATAAAAATTTAAATTTAATTTGAATGTCAGGTTGCCAGCAGCCAACATCCAAGTTGCCTGCTTTGGCGACAGCTATACCCTCCTGGGGAAGTGGGCTGGCACCGCTGACCATCTTTTGCTCAGCACCCAAGCAGTCATGGGTAGGGTCTAGCCCTCCCAATTTGGTGGGGCGATTTGTCCCACCAAAGAACCTTGCCAATCACCTTGCACGTTCCCAGGTGGTGCCATGAAGCCCCCTGGTGCTCCCTCAGAGCAACATGCGCTTTGGCCTTCACATCAAGAATGGTGCTTTGTTTCCTTATTCTGATAAGGAAATTATTGAGGAGGTGCTGGAGGTGATGAAGCCCACATGCTTCATCAATTTTCGCCCCTAAAAGGGGTATTTTGATCTTGGCTTAACGTACAAAGCCAATGCCATGACAGCGGCAACTATCCAATTAAATTTTAAAAATACTCCTCTCCCCACCACTCAAACCTGGTTACCCGCAGACACCACTATTGTGGTGTAATTTGCAGGGTTGCCCACCCATCTCCCTCCTGCAGTTCACCACAAATTGGTGAAAGGGTTGGCTGTTTACAGATCAGACCCTGCTCTGCAGTTTGTGGTTTCTAACGGGGCCAAAAACCTTTTTGGCTCTCATGCATTTGCCACAATTCAGCTGGCCAATTGCAGAATCACTCAGGTGATTCCACCACGTTCATTTATTAAATATACACCTGATCACCAATTTTGGGCCTGTGTCAAAGGCGGGCAGGCGGTTTGCCCTTCCTGTTTCAGGTTGGATCACTCAAAATGAAAGTGCCCTGCCCAGGCGGAGGTTGGGGGCTCAGCCCTCACCTCCTTGGCTGCTGCCAGCTTTTTGGCTGCTTCAGCCAAAATTTTTTCATGGGGGCGATTCTCCTTCCTCATCCCTTGAAGCCAGCAGATGTGGCTGATTCAAAATCAGCCAATCAAAAGTCAACATCTTATAAGCTGAAACCAAATGTTTTGGCTCAATCAGCACCAAACACCAAATTTACTAAAATTTCCAACCTTACTGCCCCTACCACCCAATCAACTCCTGTCACTGGGCCAATTGGGCCTGATTTAAATCCATTTGATGTCCTCAATTGGGTTGACAAGGAAGATTGCCCACATGGGACTGATCCCATGTTCAAATGGGAGTATATTATAAATCCTTCCTCTGAATCACCTCCTTATCATCAATTCAGCCCAAAAAGGGCTGTCCACAGTATAAACCCCTATTTGAAATAGCAACTGAAGTTGCAGCTGCCCTTAACAACACCCTGTTGCAAGGCAATGTTAACCCTTTGCACTTGATTTATTTTCAAAGTTGTTGGGTGTCAACTTGTATTGTCACCTCCAGCGTGACATACAAGTGCAAAGGGTTAAATCTATTTTGGCTCGCTTAAAAATGGTCTCCCTGAGACAAAAGTCCCTAAAGAATTTTCATTTGCTACAAAACAGGAAATAATTGTGTTAGGCCACAAGGCGAATGAATCAACCATGCAAGACACTCAAGTATGTGGCTAAAATAGTGGTAAACTTTCAAAAGAAAAAACTGATTTTGTCCATCTGCTAAGTTTGCTTCTGCAGGTAGAGAATAACCTAGCCAATTATATTGATGCATTAAACACAGCAGATATTATTGATGAAACTAATATTACTCTCTTCAACATTCAGCCACATTCAGGTGATATGCATACTCCATTATTGTCTGCCCTGTCATGTTCCCTCAAACATCCAATTTGCCCCCCTTCCCCCTCAGTTATGCTAGACTAGGGGAACCTGATCTAACATACTAGAGGCTAAATCAGGTTTTTTTTAGCAATTTCGCTCCTTTTTTATCCTGCTTTTTATTTTTGTGTCAGCAAAAGGGTCCCCTGGTCCCCTTGCCTTGAATAAAATGAGTATGTGATATATCTTCCTAATTACTAAATCAACTTCTAATTAACTTGCCAAAAGTATTTTATTAATTAGGTGAACCAAATTAGGCAGGATTTTAGAATATATAAACCTAACATCCAGATACCCATGCTTCACTACAGTATTTGAAGTTTATCAGATGATAAGCTCACATTGTAGCCTATAGGCTGTGCCAGCACTACTCTCGAGCCACTCAGACTAACAGCTTCGCTGTTGCACTCAAGGCTAATAAGCTGATTATCCTAACTTTACATAATTAACTTAAAACACCAATACTGATTTTTGTTTGTCTTGGGTGAGCAATTTGGTAAATTATTAGATAATATTTGCCAATTCTCATCCACTCACTCTAATAGATTAAACTTATCAGACTCAATAGTTTCAAATGTCAGTCAATCAGTGAAATTTTTTTAAGTAGATAATTAACTGGCTTTACAAAATGGGAAAAAGAACCTCCTTTTTAAAAAGCTCTAAAAAGTATAAAATAATTGAGAAATTATGAATACTCAATAAAACCATTTTATAAAATTGGCACCATCTTCCAACCTGGATTACAAAATTTTGCTCACAAATAAAATTTTAAGCTTATATTGGATTGGATCCAAGTGTAAACTAAAGCAACATAGAATTTACAGTGCTGAGTATATATATTAAAAATACCTATTATAAGTCAGTATAAGATATGGCGCCAACTTTTTAAAAAAGGTTTTCTTGAGTATTCATAATCTCTCACTACTTCATAATTTTTAGAGCCTTTTTTATAGGAGGTTCTTTTTTTCTAACAAATTTAGAAATGTAGGTTAAAGACTTTGATGCAGGTTTTATCTATCTATTTGAGGATGGCTGACCAGGGGACTGACACATCTGATATGTAGGGAAAGGAAAGTAAAGGGGGAGTACACTAAGCATTAGGACCCGAAAGATAAGACATGGTACACTTGGGTGTGGCTAGTAGCCACGGTTTGTGGGTGACTATGACCTTAAAAGACTTGACAGCTTAAAGGCTAGTAGGGTGTACCGCCTATAGAGATTGTGAGGTTTTCAGTGTCACATCAAAGGAACCAGATTGGTAGCCAGTTACCCATCTATTTCTTCCATTTGTGTTTTAGTGATCCAAATATCCAGGCTTGGAAGTAGTTGGCCAAATGGCTGTGGAACCTGATAATAGCTTGGTTAGTGTTGTGTAAGATCTTGTTGAAAGCATCAAGGGTAATTGTGTGAATGGACCATATTGCAATACTCACAATTAAAGCCCTTAGCGTCTGGGGGATAGGTGAGTTTGTGTTGAGTGCTAGGATATCGCGGGATAGTCAGAATTCAGCTGATGGTGATTGCTGGAATAAGTACATCACATTGGCCCAGATAAGCTTGGACGGCGGGCACTCTTCCAGGTGGTGGGCTAGCGTGTTGGGTCTGCCGCAGATGGCACATGATTGGAACATTGAGAAGGTGCGGTTGGCTGTCCTAAACGTACAACGCATGTAGCGCCACACTGTGGAGCTCACTTGTGGGGATAAGAGGGGGCAAGTGATGAGGTCTTACACCTTCCTTTGGGTGCGCAAGTCATATGGGATGCCTTGGTAATCTAGATAGCAATCTGGGATAAAGGAAAGGGTGGTAGTGGGGCAGGTGCGTTGGTCACAGTTTGTCCTCTGTGGAGTCACATATACTCTATTGGTGAGTTAGTATCTTCAGATTGTTGTGCATAGGAGAAACTCCAGTCCTCTTGTCTTAGGGTGTACAGGACGCGTTTGAAGTAGCAGTTGGTGTTGTGCGGTCCTGTGGCTGTTGGATGTATTGTTAGGTACTTCATCAGTGTTGTAGGGTTGGATGGGCACCTCAGATGCAGTGCCCTTGCAAAGTTAGTCAGGGCTGCCTTGGCCCAGTGGGGGGATTGCGGGTTGGGTGACGTTGTTAGAGCTATCCATGAGCCAAAGATTTGCGTTGCTCATTCCATGAAGTTGAGAAGCCCCATCCCGCCTTTCTTCCGTGGGCCATACATGATCTTCAGACTGATTGGTGCGCGGTATCCAGACCACAGCCAGTTCTGCAGGAGCTTGTAGACTGCGTTGGTAAAGTTAACTGAGAAAGGAACTGTGTGAGCAGCAAACCATAACTTTGACAAGATCAGGGAGTTGGATAACACAACCCTTCCAGCTAAACTAGCTTTACTCCTCTGCATACTTGTCATTCTTTTAGTGATGTTGTCCCATATTTTGGTTTCAATGGTGTCAAGTGCATATCAACCAGCCTCAAGCCATATTGACAGATGACAAACTGGGTTGGTGGCGGGGTGGGGTGCAAAGGGTAAGCACAGTGGTTTTATTGGCATAGGTCTTTGTCTTGTGGTAAGATTTGCAGTGGGTTGGCTTGGTTGGTGGTGGGGGGTGGGGTCCAATTTGAACTGAATTTGCCCATTACAATTACCTCAGTTTTTTTGTTTGTTCAGATTGGCGTTACTCACTGACTCATACTGGCGAATAATGCGCCCAATTGCTCTGGAATCCCTATTGCCTGAGACGCTGAATATGCAGTCATCAGCAAAGGTGAGCATTTTGGTTGGTAGTTGTCCCTCCAACCTGATTCCAGAGAGCTTTGAGTTTACTATGCAGAGGAGAGGTTTAAGGCTAAAATTGTATATTAGGGGGCTAAGCGGGTCGCCTTGTTTGAGGCCCCTTTGTGGGGTGATGGTGTCGGTTAGGAAACCTGGGCCTCTGATTGCAAACCTGGCCAAACGTGTTAGGAGGAGCGCCCAGTTTATAAAGCAGGATGGTAGGTTGAAGGCCTTTAGACATTGTTCCAAGTAGTCCCAGTGCACTCGGTCATATGCTTTCTTTTGGTCCAGGAAAGCAAGGGCGCCTGTGGGGTTAGCTTGGCAGATGTTGGCTATGGTGTGAATGTTATCCCAAATCAAGAAATTGGGGATAAAACCAAACTGATGGGGGGAGTGGGGTTGTTTGTGCAATGCATCCCAGACGCTTAGCTAAAATTTTTGTTAGTATTTTAGTATCAGTAAAGGTGAGAGAAATTCGCCAATTGTTTAGGTCTGCCTGGTCTCCTTTTTTGAAGAGTGTGACCACATATGCATCTTGGCCGCCAGGTAGAAGGGCTGTGTCCTCCAGGCACTTGTTCATAGTTGCTAGTAGTACTGGTGCGATGTAATCAAAATACTTTTTGTAAAATTCATATGGGAGGCCATCAGGCCAGGGCACTTGTGGCACAGAGTTGATTTTATTACCTCCATAGTTCATCTCTAGTGATGGGTTTGGCAGGGTCTGGTTTATCAGCTATATTGTCAATATTAGCAGATGATCATTTTTTTTATTTTGCTAGGTGCCGCGAAATCCGCTGTGTACAGGTCAGTGTAAAATCGGTCTAATTCAGCTGATATTTTGGATGGTGTGGACGCCAGTGTGTCATCTGCTCAACGGACCTGTGTGCAGGTTGCTGAGATCAAGATTAGTTTAAAGTAGCGGAAGAATTGGGCTGTGTGAGTTTCACTGGATAAAATGTATTTTGATTTTTGCCATACTTTGACATAGTGCTGGTGTTTTCTAGAGAGGGAGTTGACCTGTGCAGATATTTGGAACCACAGGCGTCCCCATTGAGGGCTGTATCCCTCGCGAGGTGTGTTGTTTTCTAAGTGTTGGAGCTGTCTGATAGCCTTATTGATTGTCGCAGGTGTCACGGCCAGCTTTCTGGAGTTCAAGTGACAGGCTTTCTTGGTTACTCTAGCCTTGAAAATTTTCCACTCAGCGATAGGGTTCCCACTAGGTGGTCATTTTTTGTCTGTGTTGTTATCACCATCTCAATCCAAAATTTAAGCTCCAGAAGATTGATGGTGCTTGGATGAACTTTGTGCCAAGTTAATGGCTTTTGGTATTTTGCCGCGGATGATAGTTTTATTGAAATCATTTAGTGGTTGGAGAGGGGGATAATTGTTGTTGTAAAGTTTAATACATGGTTATGGAAGTCTACAGGGGCGAGCATCAGGTCAATCCAAGTCATTGAGACCAGTTGGTTGTTATTGTAGTGGGGCCTCATCATGTTGGCCAGCGTGGTGGCCTATTTGGGGATGGTGTCATACAGTCCCAGCGTTGCCTTTAGTATGCAAAGTTCTGTGTGGCCGCGGGGTATAGCCTTTGTTTAGGCCAGCGGTCAGTTATGGCATTAAGCCAGCAATTAAAATCTCCCACAAAAAATGTTGCCTCAGTGAAAGGGATTGAGAGGATATTGGAAAATTTTTTATTCAGTTGTTTGGATCATTTGAGACATATATGCACTCCATGGTGAAAGTTTCTCTGTTCCACTCAAAATCCATTAGAAGCAGCCATCCCTCCATGTGGGAGGATGTGCTACATCTATTTACTGGAGGATTGCAGTTGGATCAAATTACCACCCAACAGTGGTACATCCAAAAGGATTTAGCCAGAAGGAGCATGGTTGACCATGACTCCTCCTCCCCCGGTGGACATTGGGGTTCTTGGATGGCCAAGATGTCCATAAGGATATTGTGCAGGAAAGCCATTTATTTGGCCCAGGACGTGGGGGCCTTGGCTCCCACAATGTTGAGCTTCCCTATGGTGATTGCGGTAATCCACACATCAGGAATGTTAAGGCAACCCACTGGGGTCATCCCATTCCCTAGCAGCGTGGGTCACACTACAAGTTTGGGGCTGATCAGCCAGAATGGTTCCAGCATGTTGCTTGGTGGTCATAGCGTTAATTTTTGTTTGGTTTCTTTGGGCTCAGATTACTTTTAATGCAAGTTTTGAGGCAAGGAAAACTTAGTAAATAACAAGTATCAACTTTAAGTTGAAGCATAGATATAAATTCCATATAGCTTAATTTAGCTCTATATGTTCATGGGCTTACTTAGAGTAAAAATTATATGCTAATATATTTATGCCATAAAAACTATAATATTTTTTTGTAAAATAGCTGTAAAACAATCATATACTGTTACAAAATGAAAAAGCCAGTAGTGTTGATAAAGATTCAATAACTTTTATATTATAAAGTGATTGTATGAACAGCTAAATATAAATCATGAAAGATCTTACTTTTTAAAAAGAAATCAATGCACAACAACCACATTATCATAAACAATAGTATACTGAAGCTAAGAGTATACTTTAGATAATTGATCATGGTAGAGATGATGTATAAATACTGAAAATAAGGTAGCATAATAGAATAAGATTATGAAAATAAATAAAGAGTAAATTGAATCTAAATGAGGATATAAATTAGAGTATTTTAAGATTATGTGATAGAATCAAGCAATCAGGTAAGGAACATTATAAACATAGAAAACAGACCTTCTCAAGGTTTGTTGTTGGTTTAAAAATAAAGTACACAAGTGGAAACAGAACTTAAAGAGTCTGGGCTGTGAAAACCATTAAGAAGTTTAGATTTTTGTAAAAAATGAGGAATTATGGCAACACTTATGCAAACACTGAGAATGAATTGAGGTGAGAATACTGCAGTATATAATGACCAAACAAGAAATTGAGGTAAAGCAACAGTATTGAGATAAAGCTACCTTTTTAGGAGGACAAAAGGAGAACCTTAGATAATTAATAGACCTACAAAGCATTTTTTATTACTTGAGGTAATTTAAAGCCATAATAAAAACATCAAATAGAGCGAAAAACTATAATAATAACTAAAAAAATAAAAATAAACCTATAAAAACAAGAATAAGTTTTAAATGAGGTGAATCTGGGAATACTGCTATTAAGTAACTAAGCCTAATACTTTAAGGATTAAAACAAAAATATAATTTTAGTTACACTTAATGAAAATTTTTCATGATTTTAGACAAATTACCTGAACAATATATACTATCATATTAGTTAAGCACTCAAAAATAAAAATTTTGTTAGATCCTGATTTTGAATAAACAATTTTTAGATTATAATAATAGGCTGTGATGAAATTTAATTTCTATTATAAAAATTAGATAGTAAAAGTAAGTTTCATATTAAATTATTAGAAATAGTTAGTATTGAGGTGATGATTTATATTGGGTATACTATATAAAAATAAAAAACTTATCTATTATCAGTTGAGACAACATTAGAAATAATTATGAGACAAGGCATCATAATATATAAGTATTTTGAATAATTTATATCACAAATAAAAGAATTTATTATTATATTTTAGTACTAATAGTCCTAACTTAAGTGTGGAATACCCTAGGCTTTATTTTACAAAGAGATTAATATAAGCCTAAAAAATTACTAGCATGATGCCATGTCATGGTGGTGTGCTTAAGCAATCATGAAAATAGGGATGAGGAACGCTTACCTAATCACTCATTTGAGAGATTCAAATAGATTTGAATTGCATATGTGGGTGTAATAGGTGATGATTGGGTGGGTTTAATGGCAGTTGGTTGATGAATTGTCAACCTTGACAGGATGGAGGGAGGCTATTTAAATAAATTTGTTTGGGAATGATAAATCTTGATTATCCCAATTGGCTGACATGGAAGCAGCCACACCCACATTTTTGAGGGAGAAGAGAGTTTTATCCATAAATAAAAAGTTTACTAAGGCAGAAATGAGGTGACTCTAGAGGGAGTTGGAACAGAACCTGCAGCTGCGGTGGGGGTAGGGTACTTCTTTTTAAGTGGCCTAACACAAAACAAGATATCATATGACCTGCCCACCCTCCATGTGGCCCAGCTGGCTTCTTACTAGATAATATAGGATTAGAGTGCTACAATAGCAAAGTTTCATTGCATTTTTTAAAAAAACTTAAAAGTATATTTTGACCATAAAAAAGTGGCCAAATATAAAAGAAGATTCTAATATTCATTATTTTCTAGTAAGTCCTGTGGCTTTGCTCATATTTATTAATTAACATATAACTCAAATTGATTTTTTAGATTCTATATTATAAATAACTGAGGAGTGGATAGCATAGCAGGATGGTCCTGCTCCACTCTAGGTCAGGTTTTGATTGAAACAGATTTGAAACCAGCACAGGCTAAAAAACTTGGTTTGTTATATTTTCCCAAGGTTGACCCACCTCATTTACTTTTTTATATTATAGATAAACCACCAAACCACTTAGATAAAAGCATTGCCATATTAGATCAACCAATCACCATTCGCTTGGCAAAAACCAACTGAACTTGTCTAATCACCCAAAAACTACCACCCCTCAGCCAAAACCAACTGAAACTATCAAATCAACCAAATCAGCAAACTGCTCAGTCAAAACAATCTATTAATTGCCTATAATCATTTATCCAGGTGGGCTGACTGGGGATGATACCACACTGATTAATGGGGAAATTGAATCAATGGGAAGGGAGGATAAATCCTGGCAAACCTCCAAGCGCGGCGTTCTGATAGGCCAGAAACTCCATGGATTGTCTTGGTATTCACTTTTTCAGTTTGGGCATTGGTGCGCAACACCAACAGTCATAAATCGTCCTCTACCCAAATTTCATCTACTGAGAGATTACCTACAATTTTAAACTATCTTGTATATCTTATATAAAACTTTAATTTGTTTTATTATATATAACTCACAAATAAACACAAAAATTAAAAAACCTGACTTCAAGGCACACACAGACCCCCTCCATTCACACAAATAAAATTTTGCCTCTGCATGTCATAGTCTTGGCTGAGCATTGTACATATGCATACAACCACTTCCCTTTATATTATACAAAGTATGTATTATTACAAAGCTGAAGTAATTATAGTAAATCAGATAAAGTGTAACCTCTGTAAAAGCCTCACACCTTTTTAGGCAACTAACATAAAGTTTTAATTGCCATGCATTCTAAAATCTATTCTTGGTAAAAGCATGATTTTTAATTTATATAAAATTTTCTATTATAAAAACTTATTACATATTTTTGCAAAGCAAAGCAATTATAGAAACTAAAATTGATTTGAAATACTAAAGAAGACCCATAACTTTTGAGGTAACTAACATAGAGCTTCACTAGCCATGCATTCCAAAAACCATTTATAGCCTAAACATCTCTTTGTAATTTTAAAAAAATCTACTATAAAATTTATTACTTACTTTTACAAAGCATTGCAATTATAGTAATTTAAATAAAGTTGAAACCCTAGAGAAGACCCACAACTTTTTATGGGTGACTAACATAAAGATTCAAGCACTATGCATTCCAAAACTATTTTTATTATAACCATTGTTTATAAATCATATAAAATTGTTTATAATAAAACTATTCATGAATTTGTAAAGCAAAGCAACTGTAGAAATTTATATAATGTTAAAACAAGTAAAAGCTCACACTTTTTGATGTGATTAATATAAAGCTTAATAGGCATGCATTCCAAGACTTTTTTAGTCTAAGAGTTGCTTGATAAATTTAAATAAAATTTCTATGATAAAAAAATTGTAAAAACTATATAAATCAACTTTATTAGCATATGAATCTATATTTTAAAGATGATACAATAATGCAATACTTGCCACAACAGCTTTTTGGTAGAATATTTATATAAATCCACTTCTATAAATTAATTTAAAGTTAGATATCAATAACAAAATAATATAATCTTTTTTTTAGTACTAGATGGTCAAAATAATATAATCTTGCTCAACAACTTTTGTATTATCTCACTAATCAAAAGTATATATGGTATCACAAGTACAACCATAAGACTAAATGAGATTAAGAGAGCATTTTTTTTGCAGAAAAATTACTTTATTAGTATCTATATATCCTATTTTTAAAAGGAGCCTAGTCATGAGTGATGAATACTCCTTTGATATTAAGATTAGCCCAAATGAGGTAAATTTAATTATTATAATATCTAAAATATTTATATAGGGTCAAAAAGTTAATGCATGGTGTGGTATATCCTACCATGGCATGATTGGTCACTTCTTTTATAAAGATAACCTTGGAGGAGCAGTAGCATACAATGCTGAAAGCTATATTAGGATGCTCATAGATAATATTTTTCCACAGATAAGGAGTCTGGGTATTAGTGCATGCTGGTTCCAACAGGATGGAGCTATATGGCATACAATATCTGAGTATATTGCTACACTCAGATATTATTTTCCTAACAGGCTAATATCTAAATTTGGTGACTTTCACTGGCCATAAGGTTCACCAAATCTATCAGCCTGTGACCAATTCCTTTGGGGATACCTTAAAATAAAGGTATCCAATGTAAATCCTCTTATAGTAGAGGATTTAAAGGACTGTTTGACTGCTTTATGCCAGTCAATTTCTAATAATGAATTGTAAGATGCTATTGATGGCACAATGCAATTCATCCATTTATATAATAATTATAATTAAAATACTTATTCTAATAACTCTATTATTTTATTAATTGATTTTATTTTATATTTAAAGAAAGTAATTTTAAAGTATTTGAGGTTGACCTTGGGACAAATATACCACACTGAGAATTTTTCTAGCCAGTACAGGTTTTGAACTCAAAACCTATACTAGAGTGGAAGCAGTTTTACCTGCAAGGCTAACCACCCTTAAAGAAAGTAATATTAACTTTAAAATAATTTTTTATTTGAGGTAGGATTAGCTATGAGTTAAACATATATTTAGAATTATATAAAATTGATAAAAGTTGTTTAATCTTTAGTTGGATATTATAAGCAAGCTATATATAGAGTTTATAACTAACACACTTATAAAACCAGATTAGGTTTACTTTTTCACGGAAGTTATCTATATTTATATGTTGAGAATTGCTGAAAAACTCTGAGAAAGCCTACTGGTCTTATATTTTAAAATTTAATTAAATAGTAACATATATATAGGCTCTCTGAGGTGTGGATAGCATAGCAGGGTGGTTCTGCTCCACTTTAGGTCGGGTTTTGATCAAAACAGGTTCAAACCCAGCACAGGTTAAAAAACTTGGCGTGGTATATTTATACCAAGGTCAACCTGTCTCGTTTACTTTATATATAGGCTCTCAATCAATACTTAGCCACCGCACCAGTATCAAACCTATCAGCTTTTTGGTATTAACTGCCCTCTGTAATGGATGGAAACTTCACAGTTTCTGAACGCTACAAGCCTTACATTAGGTGCCATTTGATGACGCTGAAATATTGTTCAGCACATAGCTGAACTTTCGAGGTAAGCATTAGAGCTTAACGCAGCTAAGTAAATTAACCTCAGAATTAGGAAACTCGAACACAGAAGAACAGGTAAGCGAAGTTGCTAACCTAAAAGTAGTCTATTTTATTTATAAAATAAAATTGGCAAGCAAGGCATCATTCTTAGAATTGTGTGGTACCTCAAACAACACAGAAAAGACAAAGAAATTGGAGGGAGCCAATCCCCAAGCGCTCAGGTTTTATTATGTGACTTAACCTTGTCGCATCATGGAAACCACGAGGTAAGGCATGGTAGAAGGCGGAGTGGCCTCAGAGAGAAAAAGAATTCTGAACTGAAGGTCATAAAGAATGGGCTCGACCTTTTAAGGCGCCCTTCAGGGTGGGGCACAGCCCAGCGCTGAACCAACCCTCAACTGAATTCCCTTAAAGCTTTTTGACTCAGGTTCAGATTTCTGAATCCTGAGTGGAAATGTAACAATTGGGTTAAATCTAGTTGTTACACCCTCACTCCGATGCATACTAGTATCATCAATTTCAATCAAACGCCTCATCTCCATGCCTACACATACTCATCACTAAATTGTAATTAATTAACTCACCCCTGTGCTGGCGCATACTTGCTAATTCACTATTGATCAACTCAACCCCACGCCAGCGCAATCAATCAATCGCTTTGTAAATTTTAATCTTGATATTTAAAAGATCATATGTAGGTTTATATATGTATGTAGAAGACATATTATCTCACATATTAATGAGCCAAAAATCACCAAACTTGGCACACATACTCAATAAATTTTGGTAATGGGTATAGGCTTTTTTTATAAAAATGTATAATGACTTTAATAAAAGCTATATATGAGATTGGTAAAAAAGTATACGATTTTAATGGTAGTTGTTTATCATTAAGGCTGAGCATTTTGATGGGATTTGTTAGATTCGATAAGTTTAAAATTTTTTAGGTTTTTATAAGCGGTTAGAAGTTTTTGGTTGTTTTCTAAGTAATTTCAACAATTGATTTTAGCTAAGTGATTGATGGTTTTTGGTTGTTTCGATAGGCTCAATGGTTTCAGGTGAGTAGTTGATGGTTTAGCCAATTTAATAGATTTAATTAGTTTTGCTGAGTGGTTGGTGGTCTTTGGAGATTAGATGGGCTCAATAGCTTCAGATAAACAGTTGATGTTTTAGCTAATTTGATAGTTTGATAGGTTCATTTGGGTTTGCTGAGTGGTTGGTATTTTTTTGTTGCTACAATAGGTTCATTGATTAACCAAAAGGTTGGTGGTTGGTTAAATTGATAAGTTTAATTGTTTCTACACTTATCCATAGCCATCTAACAATTGTTTCTAAACTTATCCATAGTCATCTAACAATATAAATCAAATAATATCTAAACTATAATAATTCTTTGGATCATCTGGTAAGAAATAAACATTGATAGTAATAGTATTGTAAAGCAATTGTATATGTCTATCTTGATAAATTCAACAGAGGGACTCTCTTTCCACTCAGCATAACTTTCTGAGCAATTTACATGGTTAATTAAAAAGTAAATCCTAATTGCCTGCCATAGTTTCACTCTGATGTCATCAGATTCCCTGCTGGCTGCCCCAGTGTGGGGCAGCAGCAATACCCCCATGCCACCTTCCATCTGACAGGAAAATGTGCTCAGACTGGCTCTCCCAGTTACACCAAACCCCTGGGATGATTTGTTTCTCCCAAGGATCTCAATGCCAACCTTGCTTGAACCCAAGTGGTACCCCACTGCCCACTAGTACTCCCCTGGAGCAACATGCATTTTGGGCTTTGGGTCAACTATGGGAAACTTTTCTACTACCACAACCAAGCCATTATCAAAATGGCTCAGGTGGTGATGCATCTCAACAGTTTTATTGACTTCCACCCCTATAAGGGTTACTTTAATCTTAGCTTCACATGTGAAGCCTATGCCACCACAGTGGCAACTATGCCCCTGGTTTTCCAGGGTACCCTCTTCCCACAACTTGGGCCCAGCTCCCAGCAAATACCACTTTGGTGGTCCAATTCACTGGTTTGCCCACCCACCATCCCCCTGAAGAGCTCAATCAGGAGCTGATGGAAGGTTTGGAATCCTATGGCTCCAACCCCATCCTGCAATTTGTGGTCCCAAATGGGGCCACAGCTGGGCCTCAGGCGTATGCCACTATCAGCCCCAATACAAGTAACTTTGCCCTGTCAATCACCCCTGCACCATTATCCACTCCACCCCTGACCATCCATTCTGGGCCTGCGTTGAGGTGGATGGATAATATGTCCAATATGTTTTGAGTTGGGCCACTAGAAATGCAAATGCTCATCATAGCCGCTTCTGACAGTGTTTTCTTGTCTGCCAGCATTCATCCTGCCACCCATCCTGTGCCACCTTTGGTATGGAATGCAATCCTACCTCCTCCTCCCCCAAGGCCTGTTTCTGCAGCTGCATCTGCAGCCACCAATCAGACTCCTCCTCACCCCAGTTACATGAATGCTCCATCCAATCAAATACAAGACTGGACCCCAGTACAATCTCATGCATTCTCCAATGAACCAATCAAATTACAGGAATATGCTAACTCCCAATTTAAGTCAACCAAAATCCTTGGGATTTGTTAGCCAAAATTGATGAGTCTGAGAATAAAATTGAGAACCGCAATATACAAATTGAGCAGTTTGTGTATATTGATGACAGTGAGGAACTACCCCCTTGCTTATATGCCCCCAGAAAAATGCCAAAACGTTCCGAAGTGACCACCAACTGGCTGTCAAAGCAATGACCAAACCAGATTGTTGCCCTTTCCACAAATCTGCTGCCAAATCAGTGGTGAGGTTTTCAGGAGGAATCCCTCCTCCCAATATTCCCTCCAAAGCCAATAAGGTACAAAAAGACATGCTGATTGAAGCCAAAATGAAGCCAATGACGCCATTCAGCATGTGGCAGAGGTAGCGCAGAATCCCAAACCAAAAATTACACACACCAATACCACCACGTCCAAAAACTATCCAACGCAAGCATGAAAGCTGAACTAACTTAAACAAATTACATTGGAATCCTTATATATAGAGGATGTTTTAATACCACACTGATTTTCAGAAATATAGCTCCACATCCCACTGATGCCCTGATGCCCCTACTCTCTGCCATAGACCGTGCCATGCTTTTGGGATGAAGATGTTATTGAAGATGAGCCCCCTGACCCCCCCTCCCCTTCCTCCATGGAGAGATAAGCGGTATCCGCTGTCCCATCTGGTTAGTTGAGTTTGCATTATGTGTGTGTGTCATCCGCTCATTTTAAGCGGTTCATTCATTTTATTTGGTGAGGATTTTATTTTAGGTTTTAAGTTTTGGTAATGTCCATCTCCCAGTCAGCTTACCTCAGTTAAAATAAAAGATTCAACAGAGGGGTAGAGGCCAACTTGGGCTCTGTAGATATAATCTATCTTAATCTTGATCTTGACCTTAATCTCAACCTTAACCTTATTCTTGATATAAATAAAATCATCATATATATGTGGGCATATATATATGAAGAAGACACATTATCCCATAAACAAATGGACAAAAATCACCAAACTTGGCAAAAATACTCTATAAGTTATGGGAATGGTCATAGTCTTTTTAAAATAATATCTTTCAAAAAATTTATATAAGATTAAAAAAGTATAAGAGTTTAATGGTAATTATATTTTTTAGCTGAGCGTTTTAGTATTATTAATATAATTCTGTCAGGAGGGGAGGATACCCCAGTGGTAGAGTATGGACCCTCTACCACTGCCTCCCAAGTTCTATCCTGGTAATAGACTTTGGGTAGGGGATGATTTTGACTGTGTTGGTTTTGCGCACCAATGCCCTGAACTGAGATAGCAAATAGCAAAGGCGGTCCATGGAATTCCTGGCCTATCATACGCCGCGCATGGAGGTTTTCCAGGCTTTATTCTCCTTCCCCATTTTCTTCACTTCCCTAATTGGTGTGGTATTGTCCCCAGGTTGGCCCACCTCAAATAAAATTTAAAATATAATTCTTTCAGGAGCATGTCTATAATGCTCATGTTTCTGGAGAGTTGGTGGGGATAGCCCCACCCCACAGCCTGGGAGCAACCCACTAACAAGAGGGGAAACAGGGCACCGCAAAGGAGAAGGTGCATAAAGGCCCCATGGTGAGGGTTGCACCAATTATTATCTGAGACCTCAAGAGGGTAAAAATACAGAACTAAACAAATGCACATATTTTAAATAAATAAACAGGGGTGTTGTGAAGTTTGCAATCTGCTACATCAGGGCTCTGACAATGTGCCAGGCCAAACAGTATGAGGACTGCTGACCCTTGCTGTTTTGCCTTCATAAGCGTACCAATCCCCTACAAGTCCACGTCCAACCCACCAACCCAGCAGATCAAAAACTTCTCCTTAGCGCCATTGGCCCCTTTTGGAAGTGCAACGGTGGTCCTCAGCCCCCTCCTTGGGTGGCCTGACTCCTTGTTAATCCTCCCTCCTGGCTAACGGCCACCAGCCCATCATCGTTAGTGGCCAGTTAGCCAGGTTCCAATTGAGGGTTCCTTTTAGGGCTGAGATATGGGAGCTGGCAGCATTGGCCACTCCAGGAACATCACCCCACACTTGCCTTAGGGATCTCCTGTCCCATCTTATACCACAAGCCAAATTAATAATTAAATAAATATTAAAATGGCAAAGAAAGATCTTCATTAGGAAAGAACTAAAATTAATTATACTAGGCTATTTTACCTATTCCAAAGCCATCAGCATTGCAAGCTGGGAACTCATCCAATTGTTAGCCTTTCATGGGACTTATTACCTCCTAATCCATCTTTCAAAAATGCCAAATATTATTATGACTCATCCTTAGAATCAGTTGCTGATCAGTTTTATATAAATTTACTTTTATAAACTATCTTTGATTATGCTTTGTATAAGTCGCCAGCTAATCCCTAAATGACTGCTAATTGGATCATCCTTGGCATTAGTCACCAGTGATCCCAATATCCTAACGTCAAAAATTGGCATCCCACCAAATACTCTTATTCAATTAACTCTTGATTCATCCTCAGCGTAATTCACCAGTAAATATTCCTAATTATTATTAATAATTAATGGATCAGCCTCATCCTAAATCACTGGTGATCAAAATATAGAATTAGATCTATCAGGGATTACTCCCAATCCTTTAAAATAGCTTAGCCCACCCAAATGGAAAGCACAAATTGGCAATCTATAACATTAATAATTATTTAATAAAGTGATTAATTATCAATCACACCTGACTAATCAAAACCCCTAATTCATATATTATGGGAGGAATTCATATGAGAAACTCCTGAAAAGGGGTTTATTAACCAAGATGACCTACAAAAAAGGTTGATTGTGAAAACCCATTAACAATAAATAGTTGGGACTTATCATCCCTTAGGTGAAGTACTACACTTAATTAAACAATGAGCAACTTACCATCCTTTGTCGTGCTGTAACTCAAGTAAGCCCTCACTCAAGTGATTGACAAGAGATAAACTTTCCCCAATTTAGCAATACTATTATTGAACATGTTTCAAAACCCCATACTCCAACTAACCATAAAGAACCTATCTAATTCTCCAAATAGCCGGTGCATTTTAATGCCACAGATGTAATACTCATTCAACAATCATGTTCACCCCCTGGATCAACTTAAACGTAACTTAACTATACCCAGCGTTGGTCCAGGGTATGCTTCAGGTCATTCATTCATGCCAAATTTGTCTTCTTTGTCATGTTCACATGACTATATTGAAGGAGTCAATTGCCAGGACAAGGCTGGGCGCCAAGAGTCCAAGAAGGTTAAGCTTCAGGACCTTCCTGACATAAGGAACGCATTGGATTAACGCTGGATTAAGGCTAGATATGCCCAGATTGGTTCAGAGGAAGTGCGACCTGCCCAGTCATGTGTAATGGCAATTGCATTAAAACGGATAAGCTATCTTTTTAATAATGATAGATCAATTCAGTTACTTGGTGAACGGGGGTTCAAAACCCATTCAATTTATAGAATTTTCAACTTGGGTTGGTCTCAACTTCAGGCCATCACTTGAGTCTGGTCAATCTAAAGTATGTTACCCTGTCAGATGAAAGAATGCGCTTATTTGTGCACCAGGGCTTAGTACTACTTTCTACAATTGATGATTTCCAAAGCTGGCTTAAATATGTTCTCTTAAGACCAACCTTAATTGCTGGTCATCTTCCCTTTAATAAACCCTTAATTAGTTTTACATTCTCTCTTATGTTAACTGGGATGAACCTGTGCGTGGACTTTTTTGAGGAGGTCTCATGCAACGTTAACCATGTTGTTTGTGCTAATTTAATCCTATCATATGGTGCACAGCTGGTATTCTTGGGTCCCCTCAGGACTGAAGCAACCTTACACTCCTGCACAGAACACCGCTTGGATATGGACTCCTCTTTGGGGTCCACCCAAGCCTTGCTGTTTGTACGATTCCTATTATTCTACTTCACGCTTAACACCTACATCTTATATTATTTTAGCTCAAGCACCCTCTGTGGGGCTATCTTTCCTTTAATACTCACAATTAGTTCCCTTGCTCTGGCCTGTTCTCTGTGCACCACAACGCTGAGAAATGGAGAGTTATAGACACTCTCCTGGCATTAGAAGACCAACCTCTTTTTTTATGTGCATGGACGTTTTCCGTGTGGAAATTTTGCAAAGTGCAAATTGGGTGCAATAGCTGTGGGCTACAGCTGCGGCAGGGCTCACCTCTGTTTTCTTATTTTGCTGATGGTTGGAGCATCTTAGCGCTATTCTTTCTGCCTCTGACTGAGAAGTACCCACCCTTCTTGCTCATAAATGGTAAATATGGTTGTTTCACAATACAAGAGTCAAAATTTCCTGACTTTCCACCCAAATTAACAAAATTTACATAAATATACTGTTTTTTTGGCACTGCATTCAGATGGTGCAGACAGGATCATCAATAAAGGGCCTGGTGGTGATTGCCTTGGATAACATCATACAACCCATCTAAGAATTGGAAATGGGGTCATTTTCATCCTAAACGCGTTTTATAAAGATGTTTTCTTATATACAACTGAGCCATATATCTTCTCATATGGATCAGATATAGAACCATTTCAGTGTACCAAATCACCCTAGAGAACTTACGCTTGACATAAATATAATCCGCAGAGCACAGGAGGTGAAAAAGGAGTTACATCTTAAATATAAAAATTTTTATGCAGTTGCTGAAGATATGGTGGGATATGTGACCTCAGTAGTAAGAGTGGCCAACTATCTCTCTCCATTATATGATGCAGAAAAGTATCCTGGAGGTATGCTAATGCATATTGAAGATTTTAGTGGTGAAGTGTTGACGTTGCCTATTGTAAATAAATATCAATTGGGATATTTTTTATTAAATGCTACCTTTTCATCCCCTTTTGGAAAAATCAGCACAACATTTTTGGTGGATACATGAGCTCTGAGAATTTTATGGACCAAGACCTGGCTGATTACATTAAACTGAATTACTTGCTAGGAGGTATGGCTAGGGAGGGGCTTCCCAAGGTATTCCATGATGAAAGTTCTGGGGTTAGTGGATTATCAAGTTGGAAATTACCATTTTTCAGATGGCTTCCAAGCTATCAAAGATCTCTTGTACCCCATCATTTGGGTTTAGAGTGGTGGCAAAAGTTTGACGTAAGAACCAACTTGAAAAACAATACCTTGTTCATAACTTTAAAAATGGTCATGAGGTAGTTGTCACTTTAGCCGAAGTAAAATTCATGGCAATCTGCACCACTGGCCCAATATCCACACACTCAGTCTTGCTCCGTTGCCAAAGCCCTCTTTGGAGGTTCCCTTACCTTCTTGTTTGGAAGGGTTGGAATATTTGTTTGATGCAGCTTCAGCAATATACTACCAGCTCACTAAGAGTTTATTTGCGAGTTCAAGCTCACTGTTGATCTGAAGTGCATATTTTCCCCTGATTTATCCTTTGACTGTACGGGAGCAAGTGGCTTTAGATGTGTGGGTTAAGGAGCAACTAGACAAAGATGCGATTTTTCAGTGAACCTCTCCTGTATATTCCCCACTTCTCTGTAAAAAACCAATAACACCTTGCGCCCATGCGTAGATTATGGAAATATCAACAACGTCACAGTACCAGACTTGCATCCCATCCCATTGGACTCACAGATTGCACGCTATGTGGAGAAAGTGAGAGTCTTATCCATGCTGGATTTGTAAACGAGTTCAATCAGATTCATATCAAGAAGACCCAGGAGTGACTGACCGCATTATGTACCAGAAAAGTAATTTTCCGATTTTGGGGTTATGCCCTTCAGGCTTAAAAATGCCCCTACTATCTTTCAACGCCATAATAATGCGGCTTTGGGGGACCTCTGGGGTATGCGCGGTAGCCTACCTGGATGCTATTATGCTATTTTCACCTTAAAAATGATTCCCATGCAGTACACCATTGGCAGGTGGTAAAGCGTTTGAGGGCAGTTGACTTACACTAAAAATAAGTAAATGTAGATTCTCTAATTCCCACGTCATCTTCCTGGGCAATGTCATGATTTCCTAAGAGCACATGATAACTCGAGATAAGGAGAAGGCGATTTGTGAATGGCACACTCCTACTTTGGTTAAGGAATTGAAGAGTTTCTTGGGGACATGCACGTTTATTAAGAAATTCACACCAAATCTTTCTGATGTGGTGGTGCCCTTGTATAAGGCGATTGAGGCAAAAGTGCTCCAGTGGTCCCCACCTTTACAGGGTACCTTTCAAGCGGTAAAGTGTACTAAGCTGTCCACGTCCATTCTTTGCCATGTCAACCCCAATAAAGAGTGCATTGTTGCTTCTGATGCCTCAAACTTTGCCATAGCGGTGGCCCTATTACAAGTAGGCAAGATGGAATAGAGCATTTGGTGGAAAATTTTTCAGAAAGATATCTCTACCAAAGTTAAGTTACGCTATATATGATAAAGAGTTACTAGCAGTGGTTGAGGCACTGGCTTATTGGCGTCATCACTTGAATGGCTCATCCCAACCTTTCTGTGTACGTACAGACTACCATGCCTTGCTGTACTACCACGTACCTCATATCTTGACCCTGTGGCAAACCCGCTGTCATGAGACCCTAGCAAGTAAGTCCTAGGGACCATCCCCTACAACTGGATAGGGAGCAACATCCCTTTTGGACAAAAAGGGGCCTAAAGGCCCAAGTGGACCCCCTGTCACAGTTGAGCGACTTGGCACATGTGGGAGATGAGCGCTGGGTGAATGCCCTTCCCCCTAAAGATAATTAGGTTTCTCCCCTCCCCCCTCAACACTGGTAAGACTAATAGAGGGGACCTGCCAGGAGATTATGCAAGCCAGGGGCCATGGGTGGGCCCCTGGGACCCCTCACTCACCAGGGAAAACATACCAAAATTTTGAGGAAGTAGCTAGTGCTAATATTGGAACCTGGTCTTAAAATTTTGGGATGAAGGAGCTGGTCGGACTGGCCAGGTCCAAAAATCAGATCAGCAAGTGATTTGGGCTTTGAACCAGGTTACAAGCGACTCAGACCAGTTGTCCCTACCCCCCAGGACGGATCTGGGAAGTTTGGATCGTGTAAATACAATCAGATTGAGAGTTTAGACCAGGTTGCAGATGACCCAGCACCAAGGCCACAGACCCCCGGGACAAATCTGGGGAATCCAAACCATGTTAACAGCCCAACTTGAATGATCAGGGCCTGGATCAGTACCATCGACCTGGTTTGACCCCAAAAATTTGGAAAAATCTGCAAAAGTTTTTTTTTGATTTTTGCCAAGATTTTGGACATTCCCCCACCCTCCCACCCACCAGCAAACCAAATACCATCGCCAATCCCTGATCACCCAATCCCTTGGCATCCCCAATATGCAATTCTCCCAATACTTAAGGCAACTGCCCTGCCGAGGGGCAGTTGTCAGTTCATTCTCTAATCTTCCCGCACTTTGTGCTAAAATAAAAACTGAATACCACAAACGCCTTGCCGCGGACTCCACCTGTTTATTTTTCTAAAATTCCACCAATCAATCTGGTGAAGTGCTACGCTGTCCAAATAATCATCTGATGATCATTGAATGGGTCATCTGGTCACTTGACCCCGCCACATGGTGGCAGATCATATCTGCCATAAACCGCCTCACCCCTAATGATGGATTCAATTCTCCATCCATTTTCGCATACCCATCTAACACAAATCCATCTGTTTGCTTCACTGCTGAGATCTCTGAGACCACTCTCCTATTGAAGAAGCCTCAGGGCGCCCCATCCTGGTGCTCGTGAGCTTGGCCCCCACACCTGGCTTGTCTGTCACTGGTCCCACCCACCTGAGGGCCCTGGAGCACCCCGCCCAAGGGCAGCTCAGCCCCAACGCTCACCGCAGGTCCATTTTCCCCTCTGAAAGCACCCTTGTTCACATGGTGGATCCTGTGCTGCCCCTCGCTGGCGCACAAACTCACCTACTCAAAACTGAAGACCAGCAACCGTGAACTCTGGTGGAGTCATCATCCTCCCCACCTCTCCCGCCCTTGGGGGTTGCCCCCACAAGACTCGCGGTTGCCCCCATTGCAATCATCTGGTTTGCCTTGGGGGCCTTCAGTATGTTAATGAACCTTTACTATCCTCACACCCCCAATAGATCTCCCCTTCTTCTAGTCTCATGGACCGCTGTGCCCTTGGCATTCTGGGCTCTCCACTGGGTGCTCACACACCCTGACTGGGAGCCCAGTCCAATTCTTATCAGCCACATCCATGACATAATGAACTGACCAGTAACCTCGGCCTTAACCTCCCTATTCGCTGGCACTGGCAAAGAGTTGGCCTACGCCCTTACCCTAAACACACTCTCTCTTTACGACCTGGCCTTCTCCTGCTGGTCAGCTGCCTTGTTCATCTGAGCATGCCACCAGGTTGTGTTGACCTGGTCCCTGCCCCGCTGAGCCCTGGCAACAAGTGTCACCCCATCAGTCAACATGATAGGGTTGGGAGTCACCTCTACTCTTCTGATGAGGTGGCTTACCAAATTCTGGGTGTTCTGGCAGAACTTCAGGTGCGCTTTACCGCTGATGGGGGGAAATCCCTCCTTCCCTCTGATGCCCAGCTGAGCGTAGCTCTCCTTGAAGCCCTAGATGGGATGCCTGCCACTGGGTCAGGTTTGTCTCCGCTCTGCTGCTAAGTCTGGGAACCCCACCCCTCTACTGGTGCTGGTCACTTCAGCAGTCCAGGCCCCTGAGTCTAGACTGGCGCGCCTCCTCCATCTCTTCACACTAGGACAGACAGCCACGGACCTACCCCTCCTGATCAAAGCCTTCGCAGTCCTGGCTCCCACAGTGCCCATCCCTCCTGAAATCGCCATCTCCGCCTTCCAAGATGCCTTGGACCCCACTGCGACCACCCATGCATCTTGGGACCCCCTTCCCGGGTCCTTAAAAACGCATTCTTTGTGGCTCATGCGATTGGGGCCAGGCCCTTCCATACCCCCGCGTGTGCTGTTGCAGCTCTTGAGATACACGTGCCACCACCTCTCCCCCTGCCAGTGGTTGCGGCCAAGGAAAGCGCCCTCAGGCCTCGCCGCCCTCTGCGCCCCCTCTGTACTCACCTTGGGTACCTCCCCCTCAGAAGAGCCCCTGCCTGCTGCACACCAGCTTGCACCCCGGATCAGGAGAACGGGTCCTTGATCCCCCAGAGTTCAGAGCCTGCCCATCTTGGCGTTATCACCCCCAGTTAGCCTGGAGGCCCCATTTGAAGAGAGTGAGTGGGCATACGCATCAACCCTCGCTGCCTCATTTTGGACAAGGATGAAGCAGAAACCCCTCCCCAGTTACAGACCTGCTCAACGCCTCTTGGTCAATCTCTTCTGATCATGGGTCATATCCCCTCCTCGGCTGCCTCTCTCTCGCCCATACCAATAAAGAGGATCAAGCCTACTTCTTGTTCCCTATCGCTTTCCCCTTGGAGTTGGGTAATTTTACCGTGCAAGCCCTCCTTGACACTGGAGCAGCAGGCAACTTTATTGACCTCAGTGTGGCACACTCCATGAACCTGGCGATGGAAGAAGCCTCATCGGTCCTGGGAGCCTCATCAGAGCCCATGAAGTCTTACCGCATCTGACGCCCATCGCACTTCTCCATTCATGACTTTGGGTTTAGTGACCACTTCTCAGCCGTACAGGACTTGCTCTACCCCGTGATCTTGGGGGTGGGCTGGTGGCGGCGACAGCAGGTCCACATTAACCTTGCAAATAACTCCTTGTTGTTCTCAAACCTCAAGTTGAGTGGAGAGTTCCCCTTGTTGAAAACCCTCCCCCTGGGAACATCCCTTGGCTCCATTTCACCCCCTGATCCCACTCCTATCAACCTCCCTTCGGACTTCCCACCCTTCCTAACCCCTATAAGTCCATCTTTGACATGTCGCTGGCGTCCAAGCTCCCCCTACACTCCAAATGTGACATAAAATTTCAGCTGACGGTCAACCTAGTCAAGATCAACTGCCCCCTCTACCACTACACTGAGGAAGAGGACAAGGTTTTGGGGACTTGGCTAGACGAGATGTTAGAGAAGGGGTGGCTTATCAAGAAATCTTCATCTGTGGCCTCCCCCATAGTTTTCATTTGGAAAGCAGATGGCATCCTGAGCCCTTGTGTCGACTATGGCCTCTTCAACAACATCTTCATCCCTGACCCCTACCCGTTACCCTTAGAGCAAACCATCGTCAAGCCATCACCAAATCCCAGGTCTTCTCGAAGTTGGATCTGGTGAACACCTTTAACCAGGTGAGGGTGGCGAGAGGACAAGAGTGGCTCACAGCTATCTGCACCCGCTGGGGTCTTTTCCAGTTCAGAGTAATGCCCTTTGGACTGAAGAACGCTCCGGCCACCTTCCAACGCCTCATCAATGATGTGCTTTGGACTTGCGCTTCTCATGCGCTGTAGTCTACATCAATGATATTCTGATCCACTCCCCTACCCCAGAGCAACACGCCAAGGATCTAGAAGCAGTGGTGGCAGCCCTCCACAAGGCAGGGCTCTTTGTAAAACCCTCAAAGTGCGAATTTTTCTGGGATGAAGTGACCTTCTTAGGTAACCTCGTCCTGAAGGATGGATATGCTGTTCCCCCTTCTAAGCTCGAGGAGATCCAGTCTTGGCCTACCCCAACTACACAGAAAAACTTTGAAGTTTCCTCAGCACCATCACCTTCTTAAAAAGATTCTCCTCAGCCCTCGCCCAACCGGCGGCACCCCTTCACCCCCTCACTGGGAAGAACGCCCCCTTCAAGTGGTCCCCAGAATGCCAGCAGGCCTTTGAGTCTATCAAAGAGGTTTTCCTCACTGCCCCAGTCCTGCGGCATGCCGACACCTCCTGTCCCTTCATTGTAGCCTGTGATGCCTCATTGGTGGCGGTGGGCGCCATGCTGCTACAGGAGCATGAGGGGGTCGAGCACCCAGTGGCCTATTACTCCCGCAAATTCACCTCCACAGAACAAGCATGGCAAATATACAACAAGGAGCTAGCGGCAGTGGCGTGGTCACTCACCCACTGGCGATACCTCCTGCAGGGCGCCCAGCATGAAATCACCATCCAGAGCAACCATAAGGCATTACTATACTACTGCAAACCCTAGAAGTTGGGGCACTGGCAAACTCGCATATACCAGGACCTATGTGGGTTTCATTTTAAATATGAATTTATAAAAGGTCCCCTGAACGTGTTGCTGTACATGCTCAGATGGAACCCCTCTATATCACCCAATGATGGAGAGGACCCGCTAGAGCTTACTACTGTAGTGCCCCCTCCCAAATCCTCTCCTTGTCCCCCCCAATGGTAGATTTTGCCAACCTTGCCCCCAACGCCCCACTCCTCCTCCGCGTCCTTGCTGCCCAAACCTGTTGCCCCGAAGGATTAGAGATTTATACTGACCTAGAGTCTATGAGTCAGAAGAGAGCCCCATATAATTTGCAGGAGGGAACCATCTGGTTCCACAATCGGTTTTGGGTCCCCCCATCCCTATATAACTGTGTTATTGAGGAACACCATGTCCCCAAGACTGTTGGGCACCCCAGCATCAAGAAGTGCGCAGATCTCATAAAGAGAACTTATAATTGGCTGGGGGTACTCAAAGGACATTCCCTCCTGGATCTCACACTGTGTCACCTGCGCCTGGGAAAAATCGGACCATTCTAGAAAGAAGGGGTTGCTACACCCCCTGCAGCAGGCTGAAGGCCCATGTACCTCAGTCTTGGTGGACTTCATCGTGGAGCTCCCCCCCTCTAACGGCTCAGATGCAACATGGTAGTCATAGATCAATTTACCAAGTTCGCGCTCTTCATTCCCTGCCTCTCCTCTACTAACGCGGTGGAGACCACAAATTTATTTGTCAACCATGTCTTTGCCATGTTTTGTCTCCCCAAAGAGATAGCGAGCGACAGGGGACCCAGTTCACTGCCCGGTTCTGGGAAGAGTTGCTAACCCTCCTCAGCATCAAGCCCTACAGATCTACTGCCTACCACCCCCAGTCTGATGGGCAAACTGAGCGGGTGAACCAGGTACTGGAGCAGTACCTGCGCTGTTATGCGACAGCCTCGCAGGACACTTGAGCCAAGGACCTGCCCCTCGCACAGTTTGAATATAACAATTCACTTCACTACTTGACCAACCTCTCCCCCTTTGAGGCCACCCTGGGTTACAACCCCTCCTTCCAAATTGGCCCCCAGCTCTCCTCAGCAGTCCCTGCAGCCAAAGACTGTGTGTGTGCACTCCGTGAGACACACAACCTGGTTCATGAACATTTGACAAAGTTCATTGAGGACTACAAGAAGTTTGCTGACTGGAAGCGCCTCCCTGGACACAAGATTGAAGTCAGCTCCCTCGTTATGCTGGACACCCGCAATCTTCCCTTGAAGGCCACCACCCAGAGACTCGCAGCCAAATGCTCTGGCCCCTTTGAGGTTGAGAAAGACTTAGGCAATGGAGCCTACCATTTGAAGCTTCCCACCCACTGGAAGCAGCATAACGTCTTCCATACCTCCCTCCTGACCCCCTTCAAAGGGGAAAGGCCAACATCACCAGAGCCAATCATTGTTGGGGAATCCCAGGAAGGGTGGTGGAGGCTATCCTGGCTTCCTGGAGGTCCTGAAAATCCGTTCAATACCTGGTTGCCTGGAAAGGATACCCCTCTTATGAGAACAGCTGGGTGAGTGCGCACAATAGCGCAAACTGCAAGGACCTGATAGAGGAATTCCACAACTCCCACCCAGCAGCCCCCCGTCCCCCCTAGAAGATCGCAGCCATCCTGACCATAAAGCTCCCAGGGAGGCACAAGAACTATGCCTTGTCCATGCCCTAGGTGGGGGCCTCCTCCCTGTCAAAAAAGGAAAGGGTAGTGTAAGTCCTGGGGACCAGCCCCTACAACTGGATAGGGAGCAACATCCCATTCGGACAAAAAGGGGCCTAAAGGCCCAAGTGAACCCCCTGTCACAGTTGAACAACTTGGCACATGTGGTAGATGAGCGCTGGGTGAATGCCCTTCCCCCTAAAGATAATCAGGTTTCTCCCCTCCCCCTCCTCAACCCTGGCAAGACTAATAGAGGGGACCTGCCAGGAGATTATGCAAGCCAGGGGCCATGGGCGGGCCCCTGGGACCCTCACTCACCAGGGAAAACATACCAAAATTTTGAGGAAATAGCCAGTGCTAGTATTAGAGCCTGGTCTGCAAATTCTGGGCTGAAGGAGCTGGTCCAGACTGGATGGGTCAAAAATCAGATTGACACATGATTTGGGCTTCGAACCAGGTTACAAGCAACTCAGACCAGTTGCCCCTGCCCCCCGGGACAGATCTGGGAAGTTCAGATTGCATAAATAATCAGATCACGAGTTTGGACCATGTTGAGGATGACCCAGCACCAAGGCCACAGCCCCCTGGGACAAATCCGGGGAATCTGAACCATGTGAACAGCCCAACTCAAATGATCAGGGCCCAGATTAGTACCATCACCCTGGTTTGCCCCATAATTTGGAAAAATCCGCAAAAGTTTTTTTTTGATTTTTGCCAAGATTTTGGACATCCCCCACCCTCCCACCCACCAGCAAACCAAACCCCATCGCCAATCCCTGATCACCCAATCCCTTGGCATCCCCACTATGTGATTCTCCCAATACTTAAGGCAACTGCCCTGCTGGGGTGCAGTTGTCAGTTCATTCTCTAATATTCCCACGCTTTGCGCTAAAATAAACCCAAATACTCTGAACGCCTTGCCATGGACTCCACCTGTTTATTTTTCTAAAATTCCACCAATCAATCTTGTGAAGTGCTCCGCTGTCCAAATAATCATCCCAATGATCACCTAATGGGTCATCAGGCTGCTTGACCCCGCCATGAAGCGGCAGATCATATCTACTGTAAACTGCCTTGCCCCCGATGATGGAGTCAATTCTCTGTCCATTTTTGTGTACCCATCTAACACGAATTCATCCATTTGCTTCGCTGCTGGGATCTCTGAGACCGCTCCCCTATTGGAGCAGCCTCAGGGTGCCCCCACCCCAGTGCTCGTGAGCTTGGCCCCCACACCTGGCTTGTCTGCCACTGGTCCCACGCACCTGAGGGCCCCAGAGCACCCCGCCCAAGGGGAGCTCAGCCCCAACGCTCGCCGCAGGTAAGTTTTCCCCTCTGACAGCATCCCTGTTCGTGCAGTGGGTCCTGTGCCGCCCCTCGCTGGCACACAAACTCACCTACTCAAAACTGAAGGCCAGCAACCGCGAACCCTGGAGGAGTCATCATCCTCCCTGCCTCTCCCGCCCTTGGGGGTTGCCCCCGCAAGACTCACGGTTGCCCCCATTGCAACCATCTGGTTTGCCTTGAGGGCCTTCGAGACATTAATGAACCTTTACTTTCATCAAACCCCAATAGATCTCCTCTTCTTCTAGTCGCACAGACCACTGTGCCCTTGGCATTCTGGGCTCTCCACTGGGTGCTAACACACCCTGACTGGGAGCCCAGTCCAATTCTTATCAGCCGCATCCATGACATAGCCCAATATTTGTTTTCTTATGAGTTTACTAAGGGCAAGAAGAATGGTTTAACAGATGCTTTGAACCACAAACCTGCACTATCTCCAAATCCTAAGGAGGTAGAGGTGCATAATACCCACTTGATGATTCCACATGGTAAGATTTTATCTCAACTTCCCTCTCTCTTGGACAATGGGTGAGCGCTTTCTCTTCTAGAAAATGTGGAGGAATATGGTATGTTCAGAAAGGAAGTCCCTTCCCAGCCTTTGTCAGCTGAATATTCTATGGTCCTTGCTAAGGGCGCGTTGAATAAAGAGGATATTACCTGAGGTTATCACGTGAAGGATGAGATAGTGTTGTTCCAGGGGTGAAAATGGTTTATCACCGGACCACTTCATCTGGAATCATCCAGGACCATCATGACGGAATCACAGTTGGCCATTCTGGGAAGGCGAAAACTCTGGAACTAACTCGCTGCACTTATTATTGGAAGGGGTTAGCCGCTCAGGTAGGAAGGTATTTTAAGGAGTGCCTGTCTTACAACCAAATGAAATTGAACTGACAGCTACTAGCGGGTTGTTGATACCAGCTCAAAAGGCCAAAGGGCCTTCTACTTCTTTATTGGTAAATTTATTGTTAATTTCCCGTATCTGATGGCTACGATGCTATCATGGTAGTGGTGGACCGTTTTACAAAGTTCGTCCACTTTATACCCTGCAGAACCACAGTAACCACGGCCAAAATGGCTAGACTCTTTGTCAATCATGTGTCTGCTTTTCACAGGAACCCCCAAGAAATAATCAGCGATCATAGACCCCAGTTTACCTCCATCTTTTGGTAAGCATTGTGTAAGACTCTATAAATCTGTTCTTGCCATTCAACTTCCTATCACCCTCAATCAAATTGACAGACTTATTGAGGAATCAGTGCATAGCACACTTTTTGCGATGTAACACTGCCGCAGATTATTCAGATTGAGTTTCCCATCTCCTCATGGACCAATTCAGTTATAGCAACGCACAACATGCATCAATCGGTTGTTCCACCTTCTTCACAAATTATGGTTTCAATCCTGCCTTCAACATGGAGCCCAGTTGTGGATCCAAGGTGGAAGCGGAGTGGACCTTGCAAAAATGATCAAGAAAGTACACCAGTGGTGAGCACAAATTTAGATGCGGCCATGCAGGCTTACAAGGAGAGCGCTGATGGTAAGAGACAAGTTGGACAAGCGTACAAGGAAGGAAATCCTTTGATGCTGAATGAAAAACATTGCGATCAAGAAATCATGCAAAAAATTGGGCCCTAGAGGATAGGGCCATACTGCGTCATCAGAAAGGTGGGCCAAGCCTCATACCAGTTAAAACCCCCTCATTTCGACTTTTATCAGTATTCCATGAAAGCAAGCTCATGTTGTTTGAAGGCCCCCCACCAGAGACTCATGAGGATATCTCGTAGATGGGGCGGCGGATTGGGAAGTGGAGGAGATAGTAGACTCCCGTCAGTTAAGAATGAGACTTGAGTATCATATATCCTGAAAGGATTTGTCACAGCTTAGAACAGTTGGTTTCAGCGCAGGACTGTGTCCATGACCAGGACTTAATTGAAGCATTCCGTGAGCGTTTACCTGAGGCTGCATGTTCTAAGTCCATGTAAGACGTCACTTCCATGAAGTTGGCCTCTGCTCACAAAAACTTTTCCTTGGTGAATGCCTCTGAAGGGGGATGGAGCCCATAAAAGAGGAGAGAATGATGTCATGTTCACATGATTATATTGAAGGGTTCAATTTCCAGGATAAGGCTGGGCGCCAAGAGTCCAATAAGGTTAAGCTTCAGGGCCTTCCTGACTTAAGGCACACATTGGATCAACGCTGGGAACAGTCTAGGTATGCCCAGGTTGGTTTAGAGGAAGTGTGACCTGGCCGGCCATGTGTAATGGCAATCACGTTAAAATGGATGAAGTACCTTTAAGTAATGATGGGACAATTCAGTTACTTGGTGATTGGGGGTTCAAAACCAGTTCAATTTATAAAATTTTTAAACTTGGGTCGACTTTGACTTCAATCCATCACTCAAGTCCAGTCAATTTCGAAGTATGTTACCATGTCAGTGGAAGCATGCACTTAATGGTTTACCAGGGCTTAGTACCACTTTCTCCAATTAATAATTTCCTGAGCTGGCTTAGATGTTTGTGTGAGACCAACCTTTCTCGTTGGTCATATTCCCTTTAATAAACCCTTCGTTTTTTATTTTTTTTCTTATGTTAAATTGGACAAACTTGTGCGCGGACCTCTTCAAGGAGGTTTAGTGCAACTTTAGCCGTGTTGTTTGTACAAATTTCACCCTCTCATCTGGTGCACAGCTGGTCTTCTTAGGTACCTTACAGACGTTTCAACCTTACACTCCTGCACAGAACACCGCTTGGATATGAACTCATCTTTGGGGTCCACCCAAGTCTTGCTGTTTGTACAATTCCTATCATTCTACTCCACACTTGACACCCTCATATTAAGTTATTTTAGCTAAAGAACCCTCTGTGGGGCTATCTTTACTTTAATACTGACGATTAGTTCCCTTGCGTTGGTCCTGTGCTCCATGCACCACCACGCTGTAAACTATAGAGTTATAGACACTCTCCTGACATTCTTGGCCTCCTCACGCCCAACCTTATCCTTACAATATGTCCTCTCAATCATGTCATATAACCATGACATTACCCTCCCATTCTGTTGGGGCTCCACCCCCCTCCTGGAGCTTCAGGCAGGGAGAAATATTTGTGAATAAGGGTCAGCTTCATGGCAGCAACAGTTAATTTGGACTTGAGCCCTGCTGCATTGGGAAAATCATTTGGAATACATCAATGAGGTATTGGGCATTGTTAAATTTTAGCTGATTGTGAAGCTAAAATGACTTAACAAGAAAAATTAGGGGATATATGCTCACTTTATTTATGAAACTTTTACTTGAGATTGTGAAATAGATTCTCATATTCTCTTATTAAAAATTAGGTAACTACAGTACTCTCACTGTTCTTAAGGCTACTGGCAACAACAAGTACAAGACCCTCTGTCTCCATAAATAAATATAGGAAATTACTCCTTATAATTCGGACTACTTGTCCAGAAGGTATAATTGAGTACTTCTCTTCATGAAGTATAACACATACAATCATTTAGTGTAAATGATAGACATCAGATAAGAACAACTGAGAGTCATCCTATTGATAACAATAACTAATAAAAATAACACAGTAGTTATTAATGATCAATAAATGATGTTTTATTGATTGGCCAGGGGCCAATATTTTATACCTCTTTGGGATCTCCTGGTCAAACTCATCTATTAAATGTGTTCATTTTATCATTCCAATCCTCTGCTGGTCATGGAAATAATCATAAAAGACCCCAAGTCAATTTGGCCCATGAATTGACTAAAATAAATATCTTCTCAGCCTGATTGATGACAATTTTACTCTCATAGTCAGGATGATTTTGGATGTGAATTTCATCCCAAAATCTTCCCTATTAGAGCTATGTCATAATTTGACAAGTAACACCAGATGTGATATTAAGATATACGATCAATAAGCATAACGCACCCCTAATTGAGGCTCAGCAGGCCTTCCATAGCACTAAGTACGCCCTATTTGGGCTGTCTTTTTCAAGTTCTATATAAAATGCAACTTAGATTTTGAACCCAAAATTTCGCCTTAGCTCATTATAATTAGTGCACTAATTTAGGAGATGCAATTTTAGTTTATGCTGTGAGACTAATATGCACCCAGGTGGCAACTTAATCTGGCATAATATGATCATATCATAGCCATTATTAGCTATGATAAACGGGATGTTTAAGCGCAATTGAGACAGTTTTGAAGTGAATCTACTTATACAGAATATGCATATAAATAGGGAAGTATTAAGTTATCCTTCAATGGCAGTAATATATAAGCATTTAATTGTTTTCTTAAAGGGTTATATTTGAGTTAATCATCAAAATCTACCAGACATAAACACAGTCATATGCTGGGGTCAAGTTGTTGTCTGATGCATCAAACCTTCTCTATGACATCAGGTACTCCATTCTTCTTTTCATATGATGGGAGGCTACCACCTCCTCTAATTCCCACTCTAGGGTCCCTTCCACAAAATATATCTCTGAAGTCTTAGGCAAAGACCTAAAAAAAGGACAAATTGCTCTCATAGAACGCTGAAAAGACCTAAAATGATAAGGGAAGATACAACTAGTATGAGGCATGACCTACCTATCTGACTATATGGTAATGTCCTAGCCTCTTTGGGCTTATATTTCTGCATGGATGCTTTATTAGGATATTTTTAGCATCCAGCATCATGAGATCTCCTTCCTTGTAGGCTGGCCCCATCCACCTCTTCATATCTGCATTCTACTTATATTTCTTCATGGCGGCCTCCAAATTGGTGTTGACACAATGGTGTACTTTTTTTAGGACTTGGAAAAGTCCCCCACCGCTTCCATCTTGGACCCACCGATGGTTTCATATTAAATGATAGGTAAAACCATAATTGGGAATGAAGGGAGCACACACAATGGAAGCATGCTGGGCGTTGTTATAACTAAATTGGGCCAGAGGAAGATGGGAAGCCCAATAAGAATGGTCAGATGTGATGAAACACCACTAGTTCAGCTCAAGGCACTAGTTCAATTGCTCTTTCTGCCCATCTGAATGAGGTTGATAGGCAGTATAGTGGCACAGACGAATCTAAATTTTTTTTCACAACTCCTCCCAAAACACATATCTGAATTGGGGTCCGCGGTCACCAATAATTACCTGGGGCACCACATGGAGGGAAAAACTTGCAAAAAAACAGCCTATACATTTCCGCTGCAGCTACTGTGGTGTTATAAGGAATAATATTGGTGAACTTAGTAAACTGGTCCACTATTACCATGATAACGTCATATCCCTCAAACGTAGTTAGCCTCACAATAAAAATCCACTGATAGGGAAGTCCAGGGCCCCTCTGCTTTTTGGTCTGATACCAAAAACCTCAAAGAGGCTGGTGATTTGCCTTCATCCTATTGCAGACCAGGCACTCCTTTTAGTACCTAGCAACTTGTGCGTCCAACCCCTTCCAGTTGTAGGATTGGTAGATAAATTCTAATGCCTTCGCCTTCCCAGGATGTCCTACAGTGATGCCATCATGGTGCTCCTTAATTACTTCCAGATGGAGTGGGCCGACAGGAACCCATAAACACCTTTGGAACCATATCACGTCCTCCCTTACATGGTACCCCTTGGAGATATCCTTCCAATTCAATTTGCACTTAGCGAGAACCTTAGCATATTCTGATGATAGAGTATTGAAAAGAGATGAACTTCCTAAAATACTATATTCCTCAAAGTTCTCTAGAGCCGCAAGAGCTGGCATGCCTGCTGGGAAGGGTGGTTCTCAGATGCAATTTTACATGGAGGGATCACCAAGTGGGTGTTGTGCAACTCTACTTCCTTAGGATCAGGTGCCAACTAAGGGTTTCAGCTCAGAGCGTCAGCTAAAAAATCAAGCTTGACCTTTGTAAACTCATAGGAGAACAAAAAATAAGCTAGGGTCTTATGCTCCAGGCTTTTCAGAGGTGGCAGGACATGAGGAGCGTGATTATACAATAGGGCATGGTGATCTGTGCAGAACAGAGGGCATGTAAAAACACTGTAAGTGATGACGCCAGTATGTGAGTGTCTCCATTAAGGCCAAGAATTTCTTGTCATAAACTGCATAATTCAACTTGTATTGGACATTTATTTTGGAAAAATATCCCAAAGGATGCTCAACACCATCTTCACTCTTCTGAAAAAGTGAATCAGTGATGTCAAAGTTGGAAGCATCTATGGCCTCTATGAACTCCCTCTCAGGATCCATGTGAAGGAGAACTGACATTAAAATCAAAGTACACTTACTTTTTGAAGACATCCTCCAGTGCATGGGAACACTAAAGAACTTTGAACCACTAGCCTTATATAAAGGTGCTGGTACCTCTGAAAGTCTTGGAACAAAATTTTCAAGAAGGTGCAAGCCCCAAAAAGCTCCTCAACTCCTTAACTGAGGTTGGTTTGATCTACTCGCAAATTGTCTTCTAAATGTCTTGAGTGATCATGTGGCCTTGATTGAAAAATGATGTTGCCCAGTAATGTGACCAGGTACTTAAAAAACTCGCATTTCATCATTTTCAGAACCAGCTTCGCCGCCCTCAAATGCTCAACTACTTGCCGCAGGTGGTTTAAATGGGATTCAAAATCAGTAGAAAAAACCAGAATGTCATCCATTTAGGCAACCACGCATATGCCTAACAACTCTCAAGGCCGCATCAATATGACATTGGAAGATTGCATATGCATTCTTAAGCCCAAAAGGCATGGCCTGGAATTGGAAAATCCCATTCCTGGTCCAGAATGCTGTGAGCCACTATCAGCCTTTCTTAATGTGAATCTTCTTGAAAACATTCAAGCAATACAATTTTGAGAATACGTTGGCCTTCTCCACATAGCGAGCAATTTGGGCTCCATGAGGGATTTGATACAGATCAGGATGGTCACGTTGTTCAAATTACCATTATATATGTAAGGGAGTAGAGTCCCTCTGCTTTATCCACAAAAAAATGGGTGAGCACACTGGGGAGGTTTGCCAAAAAATATTGCCCCTTGGCCAGCTTCTCTGTAACCCACACATCTAAAGCTGTCCCCTTCTATAGAGTCAAAGGGTAGATGGGAAAGGAAATGCGCACCTATTCCTATGTGAACTTGGAGTCAAAATCAATCACAGAATTTTCTGGCAGAGCATTTGAAGAAGCCGAAGTAAAGGAAGAATCCAATCCTTCCAAGAAAGAAGGTATGGCACTTTCAGTTGGGGTATCAGCAGGGGTGCAAGGGCAAGAATGTGTACATTTGCCATTGGGGAAAACTGCCTTGAGGGTCTCCTATCAACGTGAGATTATTAACACCTGTTCACCACTAAGATAAAATATTAAGGTGTTATCTTAAAAATTGGTTTTAATATTAAACTTTCGCCATTATTCCAAGCCCAGGTTAATTGGGTACAGGAGATTCTTGAATGCCAAAAGGCTGTACGCCAAATGGTAGTTACCAAGTTAGAAATCAACTAACCCCTGAACCTTCAGCGTGGGAATACCCTGGTATGCACCTGACCTAACCATGCCCTAAGGCAAGTAACACAACCTGAGGTATAGAGTCAGGTCCAGTTCAATTGATTTATCAGAGCTCCAGTATCTACCAAAATAGTTGCGCTGAATTTCCCAGAGGGCGAGGAAATAGTAGCTTAAAAGAAGGAAACTAGGATGATCTTTTATGATAACAGATAACGCCAACAGCTCCACAGGGGGTTACTATATAAACATAATCACACCTTTAGGATGGAGTTTCCCTATCAAAAAGGGTGAGAATAGTTTGCAACCCTTAACAATGAAGGTACATAACCACAGTACCCTCAGTAGCAGAGTATTTACCAACCTTATGATGAATTAATTCTTGTTCAATAATTTCAGTTCTCTTAATTATTTTAGCGCAGGCGCAGGTTCTCAGGAGTGATGTGATACACAGAAATTGTTGCAATAATGGACCCACAGAGTTCATAACTGAATTGTTTTAATTAGATGATTTTCATTAAAAACGCATTTTTTTGTCAGAGACCCATGCCCGCTTAGATAGCTTATTGATTGTCACTATAAAACACCATCACTACTAGGCCACCCATCAATAGCTCAGTTAGTTTACAGAGGAAGAGCGCCTGAGGGGTCCCATATTAGATGAAACGTTTATCTCTCAATTTGGGATAGACTCATCTGAACCCTCAAATTCCCCCAAAATGGAGGAGGATTAGCGGGAAGTCCTGACCCATTCGAAAAACTATAGTATCAGCTGTTATATTTATAAAGGCTGCCACAGATGACATCATTGCAGCTAATTGACTAAAACACTTAATAAAAATTTGGGGCTTGACCTCTACTCACTTAAAATTTTATTAATACCAAAGGAATAGAAGGATAAAAATACTTCGATTTTAAAGGCGTGCATGAGTTTTTAGCCCATATTTATAAAGGGCTCCTGGGTGAAACAATGATGGCGCTATTGCCTGGTCCCTTTCCAGTTGGGGCAAAGAAATCACCACAAAGAGCTTCAATCAGATGACCAAAGCTGGCATGGGATTCTTTTCATATTGGGGTGTTCCTCATGAGATATCCAATGTGGCATGAATAAATGATGTTTTAACTACTTTGAACACAAGTAATCCCAGGCCCCAGTAACTTATAAAATAGTGGCATCAAAAGGCCCAAATTTAAAGTTCATAAATAATTAATGGAAGGTTGGGCAAGCAACAAAAGTTGGTTGCTTCATTTTCAGGAAGCCTCCAAACCCTCTACCGCCTCTGACACCCACAACACAAATTTACAAATGTGAAAAACCCAGGCAGGAACCCGGATAGAAGCCAATGCAATCACTTAAAGCCAGGAGAAGGCAAGCGAGGGCTGGTTCTATCATACTGAAAGGAAGCAATGAGAATATGAAATTCAGAGCAACCAAGCCTCAAACGTCCAAAACCCACCAAATACTCAAAGAAAGGGTGGGAGTCACACTGTGAGCAGTAAGGAAGGAAACGCTGATCTGGCACATCACTAAAGTGCATGAAAACACCTTGGCTAAAAGCAACAAAACCACAGTTCAAAATCAACGTAACCCTTTACATTTTAGAGAAAAATCCATGTGGAATAAATTCCAATGAGACTAATAAAAGGGTTATTCATTTAATGCCAGGAATGTTTCTATAATGATCATGTTCCCAGAGAGGTGATGGGGATGTTCCTATTCCACAACCCAAGAACAACCTGCTAATAAAAGGGAAACAGGGCGCCACAAAAAGTAATGGTGCACAAAGGCCCTAGGGTGAGTGTTACAAAAATTTTGATACATGAGACCTCAGGAAGGTCAGCAAACAGAAAATAACAAATGTACAATTTAAAAATAAGTAAACAGGCATTTATTAACCAAGATAACCAAAAAAGAAGTTTGGTTGTAAAAAACCATTAGTAATTAATGTGGGACTCATCATCCATTGGGTAAGGTACTACGTCCAATTTGACTAATAAACGCAACTTCCCATCTTTTGTCATGCTATAACTCAAGTAATCCCTCAGTTGAGTGATTGACTGAATCTAATTTTCCACAATTAAGATGTATTATAGATTGAATTGGTCTTAAAACCCCATTCTACAACTAAGCATAGAAAACTGTCATTGTTCTCTATTTAGCTGTTGCATTTTAACACTGCAGAATGTAACGCTTTTCACCCATCACGTCACCCCCAGGACCAACTTAGGAATACCTTGCTTTTACCCAGCGTTATCCAGGTGTAAGTCCTGGGGAATGTCCTCTGGGGGACCATCTAGTACTAAAAAAAAGGGAATGTCCTCTGGGTGTCAATTGGGCATTTTCCCATTTCCAAGAAAGAAGGCACCAAAGAGGATGGCTGTACTCTTGTTACTCAGGGCGATCTTGCTCACATGGTAGAAGAGCGCTGGGTAACAGCTCTCCCACTTCAGATATACTGCTCCCGGTACCCACACTCTCCTCAGTAAAACTGTTATGGGGAATAAGAGAAATCTGCACTGAGATCACTGTAATGAAATTGATCATAACCAATTTGAGAGGCGATCATCCCAATGCTCAGATTTTAAATGGTCAAAAAGGTATGAAGACTGATTTATTGGCTGGAATGCCCAACGGTTGTGATTCAGTTAACATGACAATCAGAAAAATCTCCCCCCTCCCAAATCCATCAGGCATCACCCCCAATGGGCAGGTAATAGCACCGGACACCATCAATGAGGTTCCAAAGCTTCCTACTGACAAATTGGGTGTTGCGCCTGACGCCATGCCACAGACTGAACAAATGGTCCAGTGACCGAGCATGGGGTGTGTTGGGCGTCCCAAACCCATTCCCAACCAAATGGGCCCACCCCTATGTGGGGTGGCCTTATAGGATTCCCACCACTCGTCATGCTAAATGCTGTCACATCAACTGTCAGAAACGTAGATGAGCCTTGGTTTGGATGTTCAAGGTCAAACTGACAGTGACTCAGCCTGCCACCAAATTTTTTGATATCAGTTCCCAGGGAACTAACTCGCCCATTCCTGAATAATTCTCCAGTTAGGTCAAATTTGTGGGACCCAATCCTAGCTTATTTTTCCCCAAATTGACTACTAATAAATCAGTTGCATCAAACTGAGAAAATTGCTGGTCGATTTTTCTTCCTTAAATTTTCCATTAAAAAAACCTTCCCCAAAAGTTTAGCTTTTTATATATGTTGAAAATGAAGCTGCCCTATCCGCCAATGTTCTTGCACCCCTTGCGGTTAATGGTCATGAGCGTCTGGTACTCTATCTTGTGCCTATATGAAATACTGGCTCACCAGCAGATATTGGTGGAACTCCTTTCCAGTTCCAAATTGTTGTACCAACAGCAGTGCCCCAGGCATTCTGGTTTGCCGTTTGGGTGCTCTGGCACTCTGGCTGGCAGGCCAGTCTAATTCTTACTTGCTGCTCGCCTGACACCAGGGTAGGCTTCAGGTCAGGCAGCCTGAAAAGTTTGTCTTCTTGGCCTCCACACGCCCAGCCTTATCCTTACAGTATGTCTCTTCAATTATGTCATTTAACCATGACAAATTTGATAGGTTCATAGGTTCTGATAATTGGTTGGTTGTTAATTATAACTTTACAAGTTCAATAAGTTGTTTTGTCTGAGTGGTTGATGGTTTTTAGTTTATTGTTAGGAGATTGGTTTTGGTTAAATAGTCAATTTTTATTAATTTGATATTTTCAATTTTTTGGATGAGTCTTTGGTATTATAAGTAATTTGATAGTTCAAGTGGTTTTGGCTAAATAGTCGATGAATAGATACTTGATATTTCTATTTGATTTTGGCAAAGTGGTTGTATTCAGATATCCAATAGGTTTAATTTTTGAACTCATTGATGGCGATCTAACAATATGAAAGCTAAAATAGTTGATTAGAATCTCCTGGTAAAATATAAACCCAAGAAAAGCTGAGTAAAGTGACTAGTCTATCTATATAAATAAATTTTTAGAGGGTCTAGGTTTGCAGAAATCTCAGAAACTAATAAACTAATTTTAATAAAAATTTTGTAAGCTCAGCAGATAATCAGCGCTAGGATATGTACTTTGTTTAGTATTAGGTTAGAGAAATAAAAAATTAGTATAGAAAAACTCTTTTTGTAATAATTAAATGACCAACACTTGATTTAATCCACATTATATGATTTTTATAACTGTTATATATAATTTAATTCAGTATTAACTATATTTTAAGTTTAACTTACAATCTTTTTACCACCTATAATCATGATCAAGATGTCCTTTAATTTTTTCCTTTTACAAATTTAGCTATATAATAACCGTTTATCTATTCAATAATTATAGTTCTATAATTTAGTTAAATTGCACTTTTCACTCCATTTCTCTTAAACTTTAAAATTTAGAAATTTGAAACTTGGCATGGAGGTTTTGGTCAAAAATTGTTCAGCCAATAAACTATTCAATTTTAAGATTTTTAGTGTCTGAAAAGGCAGTTTGATTTTACTATAAAAAATTTCCTTTATAAAATAAATAAGTATGAAAATTGTATTTGAAGATATATAAACTTAAAAAATTTACGTTCATAAATTTAAAATATATGTGCAAACTTATAGGTTTATCAAGTAGATAAGAAAAATTTAAACTAAAACTTATAATTACTCAAATTGCAATAAGACATATGTATATAGAAATCATGTTTTTTATTAATAATAGATAAAAATATCTACAAACACAGATTTTGGCATTAATATGCCTCTTGGGTGTTAGGATCTCAGTTATGTAAGATTTTGAAGTTTTTAAATTTAACTACAAAAGGTTGTTACCCTGGCAGATAAAACTGCTTCCACCCTAGTGCAGGTTTCAAGTTCAAAACATGTACTGGCTAGAAAATTTCTTGGTGTGGTATATTTGTCCTAAGGTCAACCCACCTCAAACACTCTTTTAAATTTAACTACAAAAATTGTAATAAACAGTGACTACATATTGCAACCTGTCATAATATCATTTATGTAAGTTTATAGGTCAAACTATCCAACTGGAAAGTGCACTATATCCCTCTAGGACAAATTAGGGACCCAATATCTGAACCCATCTTTTGGCTCAAAATAAGGATCTAGCACATGTGGTAGATGAATGCTAAATTACTGCATTCCCCTTTGGAGACAATACTAAGTTGCTCATCCCATCCACTCAGATTATGGTAAACAAATTTAATTTTTAACAAAGAGATTGTCTAGATAAAAACAATCTTTTAGTGCCTCCATCACTAGCACCCACCACTCCTAACCCTCTACTCAATGCGCTAAATAATGATGAAACTATGGGTAAAATCATTAAATTGGGGGGTTTGAGCTTCCCAAAGCCTAGTTTAATTGTTCATATTAATCAGAAAATCAGACTTGATTTTGAATTGCTTGAATGCCCCAATAACACCTACCAATGTTTTAAGTTGCCTTCATAAACTGAGGAATCTTATAATCCTCAGTTTTATAACACTTTAAATCTGCTGGAATGCACACCCAACAATCTGGCAGAAAATGTGACATTAGTTACTCAATCCAACTAAGCCTCAATAACTATTTTAAGAGTAAGGATAGATCTAACTAATAAGTGTTTATCCTTCACACATATGCACTCTGCCATACTATATCTTGCACTTATTTTATATAAGGTGGCTGCCTTCAGTAGGGTCAGTTGCTGATCCATTCTTCACTATGTTATTTAATACATCCTTCCAAAATTACCCAATTTAGAAGTTGTTCTTTGCAGATACTGCCACCATCTTACCTTGGCTCCTGTTCTAAGAAGTACCAGGGTGATTAATGCCATCCTGTCATTCATTCTATCCATGATGCTGTTGTAGGTGGTCTGCTAAATCAACCTGTTAAATTCTTAGGGCAATGAAAATTCCAATTTTAGGTTTGAATTGATTCCCTATATTAAAATAAACATTAAAGTAATGCTCATGTTTGGTCCTGCTTTTACACTTGCTTTCAAATTCCTGGCGAGGTGTCCTCTAAGCTGCACCTCAAAAAATGGTAGCTAAACTTGTAAACCATGTGGCTGACCCATTACAGAACTTTTGCTGATAGTGAGGGCATTGTTGGGGATTCAACTGCAATGACTAAAAATAATCAAAATCGAGATTTGGTGTATCAGTCTAATGAGATTGTAAAAAACCCATTGGAGATATCCAATTCTTGGATAGACTAATAATCAACCCTTTAGAGTTAATAGCCTCCCCTGAAAGATTGAAGCTAAGCAATCCAAAGGGGTGAAACATTTCACCAGAAGGTCAATCTCATCTAATAAGAATCTTATCAGATCTGACCATCACAAGTATAATAATAATAATCAGCAATATTGGTCATCTATTAGGAAAGATCTTACCTTGGTTGAAGCACAAAAATCCTCGCAAAGAACTAACAAGTTTACTACTATAAATATCCCACTTTTCTAACTAATAAAGTACCACTATTTTTTCTTGTGTAACTCAATTTTGGTCTATTCATAACAAAATTCTCTATTTTCGATTGGGATCAGTTATAGCAACAGAACTAATAACTTTGTTGCACTTTTGTTTATCTTTTCCAGAGCCACAGAACTAATTGTTTTGTAGCCTTTGTAGTGCCCAAATATTGTAATTTATATCGAAATTCCAATAGGCATTCAGCAATATTTTGAATCATTATATTACCAATGTCAATTAGAAATTCCATACCTAAATATCAACCTGGTATGCCCCAGGCTTTCTAGGATTTCCACTGGGTTTGTCACACTCTGAGTGGCTGCGCAGTCTTCTTACACTTAGCGGCATACCTTTCAAATGAATCATCCATTGATTCTAGCAATCCCTGCCATCCTTATTGGAATTGGTGATGTGACTGCTTATCTATTTTCAATGAACCTGCATGCTCTTGTCACTATGGCGATCTCCCTATGGTATATGTTCTCCCTTTTCAAACTTGTTATCAAATGCTGGTGATCCGTTATGTCACCCTACAATAATCTCAAAGTGATGAACCCACAGCAAGATCAATAAAGTGGTTACTCCAACTGTTCCATCTTCTGAGATGGCCAATCATGTGCTTGACGCATTTGACAAACTTCAAGTTAAATTTTCAGCAGTGGTATCACTGCCCCACTTCCCACTGATGCTCAGCGTAGTATGGATCTTATAGACACTCTCAAATGTGAGGCACGCAGTTGAGTATGGGGTGTACTACATGCGTCCATTAAAGTGGGGCTCCCCACTACCTTTTTCACACCAGTATCCTCAGCCATGCACGCCTCAGAGTTGAGAGCCTCATATCTCATAAAGTTTATTACCTTGAGAAATGGATTCTCCGATTTACCAGCCCTCATTGAAGCATTTTTGGCTCTAGTTTTCTATTGGATCTATCACTGTATATTGCTATCTCTGCTTTTAGCGATAAGCTGGATCCAGTCTTAGCACAGTATTCACCATAGGAACCTCTGCCTGTATCATTATATGCTGCATTTCTCATGGTGCAAAAATCGGTTCTAAGACATGTCAGATCACACAATTAATGTAGAAGCAATAAAAACACCTCTTCCATATCACCTCCTTTTAGTTGATACTCAAAAAATGTAACTACAAATACTCAAACCCATGAACACCAAACGTTCACTTGACATTATAGTATTGGCTCCCAAAGATGCTAATGATTCTTATCCTCCTGCTATATCTGCTTGTGACATGTAAAAGAGTATTACTCACATCTCCAAACACAAAAGTTAGTTGTGTCACTAGAAATTAACAATCTACCTTATCTTTGGAACAACTGGTATGGTTGAGGCCTTCTGTGTTGCGAAGAAATATCTACTAATGCACATGACAAGTTCTTCCTTAGAACTCTCAGATTTTATTTGATCATTAGACCCTTGTACCCTACAAGGTCCTACTTTGCTGTACAATGTATAGAATTTCTATTTGATATCCTTTTCCTACAAGTGCATTATAGCAAATTCTATTCCAGCAACAACTTATAAATACTAAAAGAACTTGTAAAAATGATACTTTGATGGGATATTAAAAGAAAATATTTAAGTTGCTTTAATAAACTCATTTATAGATGTCTTGACTTTGTTAAAACAATTGACAGCAAGTATAATTTGTACAATAGGCATAATGGTACCCATTTATGGGAATGAATTTTTAACAGTATGAGTACCAAAGCGTGACAATTCTGGAATATCTGATGGATTCTGTGAAAGATGGGGTCTCTCCAGATAGATTAAAGTTGTTTGAAAAAGAGCATAAATTTATTAATCAAAACAGGAGAGTAAACCTAAGAAGAGATATTTTGTTTGTTGGCTTATGGTACATATAAAAAAGAAATCATTGCAATAAGTTAAGTGTGATTCTAGTTATCAGCAACATAATTACCTGCCAGAGAGGGCATACAAGGCCGCAATTGCCTTATAGAGGTCTAAGGTGTGATCCATAGTCCAATAGTTGAATCATCCCAAATAAGTGACATAAAATCAAATCATTATACATAGAATATTTTTTATTAAAAATTTTATAATACTAAAAAGACAAATTGAAAATTTTTAACATTTGATGTTTGCTATCTATATTATTTGACTTGATTGACCACTGTAGACCGCATAGTGTTTGGGCACCTGATCAGATTTTTAAGACTCTTAAATTCTCTGAACCCTTCTAGGCCTATTCTATAATGCCAATTGAGTCCTTAAGGCGCTATGGAAGTTTATCTTATTTAATTTAAATTTTTCTATTTTAACATGATCTCTAATGTCTCGGTGAATCTCAGTGAATTTAGTTCTTTTATGTAAATTTATCTTTTAAACATAAACCCAATTTCTAACCATATGGACCTTGGGATAGTCTGTTGTGTCCTGGTATTTTCACTGCAAAATACTAGCGCAATGTGGAAGTCTGACAGTGCCTTGACCATCACATCGCCCCATTATAGAAAATTACCTCTATGACCAGAACTCCTCGACCTTTTGTTGACATTTTGCAGAATCATCTGCAATCTTCCATGAGGACTCCTCAACTGGGTATCCAGCCCAATTAATCAATAACTAAAGTTTTCCTTAGGCTGATTTAGTATCCAAAGTTTCCTCAATCTCTTTTTAGAACTAGGTGGTCCCAACCTAAAAAGTTTCCTCAATCTCAATAAACCTCTCCTGGCTAAATAAATGGACCAGCTTTGTCATCTCCAGAATGAGGGTCTTTAGTTTCTTTATTTGTGAGACATGTAGCACCTGTGCATAAAAAAATTTTCTGAGAACTCAAGCTCATAGGCCACCTCTTTAACCTGGCGCAATACTCTTTAGCGGCCTATAGAAAATATCTAAAACTTTTTACAGCTGTTTGGGACTTAGTAGTTCTCAGCGTTAATCAACACAAGTTCAACAGACTTTAGTGTGGGGCATCCAAACGGCTAGCATTGGCCTTCCTTTTCTGACATCTACCTTTTTGTCCAGAATAGCTTTTGATATCTCTAGGTTTTATCTCATTTCATCCACTAAGTTGTTTGTTGCAGGATTTAACCTTCTTGATGACCATCCATTATCCTTTAGCGGAAACCGTGATTTTTTCTGGAGAAATTTTTTTTTTAAATTGATGGGTGAGTGAGGTTATTAATTGAAAATTGGGAAAGTTTTAACCGGTCAGTCCAGCACTACTGTTGTGTGGATGGATAGCACTGGAGTGACTGTTTTAAATTTGTTTAACTATCTCAGTCTACCAATTCAAATCGAAGATGAATGTGAAGGATTAGCAAAGCTTGATTCTTAAGTTCTCAAATAGGTGTCACCATAAGAGGGAGATGAGCTGAGATCCTCTATTGAGGATGATCTCCATGAGGAGGCCATGTATTGAGAATAGCTACATAATAAGAATCTTTGCTGTTTATTTGGGGAAGGTCGACCAGGGGACAAGCACTTCTGATATAGTAAAAAACTAACGAAATTTGACAATTAAAGATACCCCAGAGAGTTCAAAGCCCCTCTTGTTGTCTCCAGGGTTACCAAGATTAGGACGGTAGGGAGGGGGTTATTCTGAATTATTTTTGGATGCAGCATGTGTGAAGGAAAGGATCAACTTTTAGGAACCATATGGGGAACCATGCGTTGATTGTCCTTCTGTTATGGGGGGTCATATGTCCAAACAGCCATGCTTGGAAATGTTCCAATATATGGTTATGGAAGCGATTAATAGCTTCTTGGATTGTTGGCGCTGCTCCTGTGAACGATTCCAGTATCATTGTATGTATCGTCCATAGTGCTATTGCTACTATTAGCGCCCTGAGAGATGGATGGATAGGAGATTCCATGTTTATAGCAAACATGTTACTTGCTAGGCTAAATGGATGTCCGTTTTCTTGGCAGAAAAGGCGCATGGCCTCTTTTCATACAGCTACTGATGTTGGGCATTGTTCTAAATGGTGGGCTAGGCTTCCATACTGACCACATATTGCACATGAGGTATGAGTGGCATTTGACCGTTCAGCTGTTTGTATACTCTCCTCATACACCTCCATACATGTGCTCTTATCCTGGGTTGGAGTAGAGGGTGATGTGTGTATCTCCACACTCTTCTTCTGGGTCTCCAGGTTGTAGGGTATGTTCATATGGTCCAGGTAATCTATCCTGGCTATGGTATTTGGGATTTTGCTTATTATATTGTCTGTGACTATTTGATCGTTAGTCTCCTGTCTGTGAGTTAGCCTTGGGCGTCCTCAGTGACTGGTTTGATAATTTATATGAATCTGCCATGTCGCTCTTCTCATGGCTAGGAGTATTCATTTGGAGTGCAGGAGTGCCATGTGGTCCTGCAGCTGTGGGATGGGATGCCAGATACTTGATTAATGTGTTTGGGTGATCTATGTTTCTTAATTGTAATGCACGTGTAAAGTTATGTCTTGCTGTTCTGGCCCAGTGTGTATCTGGACGATCTGGACTGGTCACCTGAGCTATCCAGGATCCCAGTATATGGGTTGCTTGCTCTACATAATTAGTAAGCCCCAAACCTCCATTTCTTCTAGAGACAAATAGTGTTTCAAGGCGTACAGGGGGGTTGTGGTTGGATCATAGCCATCCTTGTAATAGGGAGTGGACTGTGTTGAAAAAAGATGGTGAGCAAGCGATTGCATGGGCCGTGAACCATATGATTGATAGAATCATTGAGTTGGCTACCGTGACCCTTCCTGTTAGACCTGTTTGGTGTCCATGTAAGGAGGCAATAAGTTTTGTTATTTTGTTTAATAATTGATTTTCCATCATGGAGTTAGTGTATCCTCCTGCTTCCAACCATACTACCAAGTGACAAACAGGGCCAGCTGTTGGCTTGGTGATGAATGGAAGTTTTAGTGAGTTCGTTGCTAATTTTCGCCTCCTATGTTTGGTCAGGAGTCTTGCTATGTACTAGCTTGTTGGTCCTGTGTAGATGGCATCCACTGGGTCTGATATTTTCCCAGGAGTATAATTTCCGTTTTCTCAGTGTTAAGTGATGCGTTAATTATGGCTGAATAGTCTTGAATTATCTTCTCAATTCTGCAAGCGTCTTGATTGTTGGATATGCCCACCACGCAATCATCAGCGAAGGCCATCATTTTGACTGGTGGTTGGCCCTTGACGTTGATTCCTTTGAGTAGTGTGTTTGTATTTCAGATTAGAGGGTCCAAGCTAAAATTGTAGAGTAGAGGGCTTAAGGGGTCTCCTTGTTTTAGTCCTCTCTGTGGGATAACTGGGTTGGTTAAGAAGCCTGCTCCCCGCACAGCCATGGTTGCAGACTCTGTAAACAACATTACCCAGTTAATGAATATATTTAAAAGCTTGAATTTTTGAAGGCAGGCTCTAATATAGGTCCAGTTCACCCTGTCATATGCCTTTTGTTGGTCTAAAAAGACAAGTGCTCCAGAGAGTTAGGACTGGCAGACATTTGCAACTGTGTGGATGTTATCCCATATCAATCTTCTTGGGACAATTCCATATTGTGATGGGGATATCACATCAGTTGCAATTTCTCCTAGTTGTTTAGCTATAATTTTTGTGAAAATTTTTGTATCTGTATTGGTTAGGGAAATTGGGCGCCAGTTGGATAGGTCTAATCTATCTCCTTTCTTGAATAATGTGACCGTGTATGCTTCTTTGCCTCCAGGTAGGAGGCATGTTTCCATAATACACTTGTTCATTGAAGCTAGAAGAATGTTAGAGATGTTAGTAATTTTTTTTATAAAATTCATAGGGAATCCCATCAGGTCCAGGGCATTTCCCTCTTGGTGCACCGCGTACTACTTCCCATAATTTCTCACGTGATATTAGGTTAATTAAATTGTTATTTTGAATTGTGGTGTCAATATGTGCGCTTCTAAGGAATTTTTCGATTTTTTCTATTTTGACTGGCTCAGAATTATACAATTTCGTGTAAAACCTGTGTACTTCGGTCATGACTTATTTGGGTGTTTCTGCTATGGATTTGTCCGGTCAATGGACCTGTGTACAAGCTATCATATTTTTCCTGGTGTGATATGATTGGAAAAAGTAGCTCAAGCAAGTTTCTCCATCTCATATATTTTTGCCTTTATATTGGACTCCAACTCAGTGTTGGTGTTCACAGATCAGGGTGTTTAGCTAAGCAGAAACCTCTGCCCATTTATGACCCCATCTGTGGAAAATCCCATTCTTGGTAAATTGTTTTCTAGATTATCAATTTCAGCCAATGTGTGTTTGATAATGGCTGAAACTGCTTATTGTCTTCTAGATGATGTATGTTTAATTTGTTGGATTTTTGATTTTTGAAGTTTTTCCATGTGGTTAGTGGGTCCAAGCAAAAGGGTATTTGAAAATCCTGGGTTGAGAATATTTCCTCCATCCAGTATTGAAATTCTGAGTTAGCTAAACTTTCTGGGCGTATTCTGCACCATCTGGGTGCTTGAGTACTTGGTTCTACCAGTTTGTAGGATACCAAAACAAGCCAATGGTCGGAGAATTTGATTTTTTCAGTTTTCAAACTTTGAATTTGGTGACAGAAAATTATTAGTGCAAGTATTAGGTCTATCCTCGATATAGAAACAAGTGTACCATTGTGTACATGTGGGCGTGTCATGTTTTGTAGCAGGGGTTGCCTTTTTGGCAGTGGATCATATAGTCCCAGGGTGGCCTTTAGTACTCAAAGTTCCACTTGCTCTTGTGGTATCTCCATTGTGTATTGCCATCAGTCCATTTCTGGGTTAATCCAGCAGTTCATATCTCCCATGACAAAAGTTTTTGCTGGTAGATTTAGTTGTGTTAGGGCTGTGAGAAATTCTCTTCGGTCCTGTGCACCATTTGGGGTGTACACACTGGAGATTGTGTGCACTTTGGTGTGCCATGAGAATGTTATGTTGAGTATGCAGCCATCCAGGATGAATTTTTATTGATAAATTTAAAGTTTTGGTTCGCGCGTAGTATCACCCCACAGTGAAGCAACCAAAATAATATTGTTGGGAGGAGCATTTTTTCCCATGCCTCCTCCTCTCCTGTGGACAGTGGGTTTCCTGCACCGCAAGGATATCCACAGGCGGGTTTTGTAGGAGACTCAACTTCTTAGCCTGGGATGTTAAGTCCTTGAGTCCCACTATGTTCAGCATCCCTATCTCTACTGAGACGCCTGATGCGCCTCAGGAGTGGTTAGTAGGGCCTCTCAGCCCTACTCCCTCGCTCACATTGCTCTCCACTGCACCTCTGCTGTGTAGAGCATAACCGTGAGTAGGAATTGGGGTGTATTCTGCCCCTTTCATCACCAAAGTTTTTGCTCCTCTCTTGGCTTTACTTGGTTTCAAAATGTTATTGTGGTGCACTTGTGGATTTTTATTGGCCACATTATTTTCTTGTGCATTCCATTGTTGATTTTCCTTCCCAATTGGGCTAACTTCCACATTTTCTGGGGGGTGCACTGAACCCCAATTTTGCTGCATTCATTTCCAAATTGGGTTCCGCTGAATTCAAACTGGTCAGATTGGGTGTATGGTTTTCCATGTGATCTTATTGGTTCATGGACTCAAATTTCTCCATGTCTTCCTGGATCTGCTCCGGCAATATGGTTAATTCCGCTGAGGTCTTTGCCTTGGCCACGTCCAGCTTGTGAGCTTGTTTGGCCATTTTTTGTTCTTTTGGGGAAATAAGATCAATTATTTTATATTGTCCGTGTTCTCCCCAATTGAAGGCTTGTGTAGTATCTGTGATTTTGGCATACTCTGAGTCATCTTCACCCATTTCCTCCTCACATAATTCCATTTCTCTCAGGCCTTCTTTGATGGGGCAAGCATGAATCTTGTGCCCAAAGGCCTGGCAGTGGTTGCAAATGGAGGGGTGCGCTTTCCACTGTTTCCCGGAACAGCTGTGATTTTTCCCATCAATAGTGAAGGATGCAATGTGGGGGATTTTTGTAATATCCTCTACATCCTGGTTCAGTGAAATTATTGCAATTGCCTTCCCCATGATAAGGGTCAGCATCAGCTGAGATCATTGTATTTCGAATTGTTTAGTTTCTCCATAGGTTTCCAAGCCTTCTTGTAGATGTCTTTCAACTAATGTGCGCGCCAGTGTAGTAGGAAGATAATCAAAAATGATGAAGATGTCTTTGGATTTTGTCCAACGGGTGCATATGGTCAGAACCAATTGCTGTCCATTGGGAAGATTGAGTGCTACTCTGACCTTTTCTGCATTGTTTGCTTCTTCTGCGGTTTTGAACCCAAGGTCTACCCAACCTCTGTGGATAGTATAGGTTGTAAGGTAAACCACATGCGGGAAAAATTTTTGTTGGGCTTCACTGAACATTTCCCACATTGTTGGTGTTTCTACACCCAGGAAACTTGTATCCCATGTTCCACCAATGACAGTGGTTGCGATTGGGATAATTCCAAATAGCTGCAATATTTTACTAAGAAATTGACAAAACCTGCGGGATGCGCAACCTTGGGTTTTTTTATTTTTCTTAAATTTTCATTTGTACCTGTGCGCTTGGTGCCTTTGGGTGGTGCAGGTCCAGGTCCGCTGCCCTTTACCACGTTCGCCCAGCTCTTTACCTTATTGTTCATACTTATCTCGCCTGGTGTTGATTATCAAATTATGCTGTTTGAATTGAATCAAAATTACTAAAAGTGATAGTAATCAGAAAGAAAAGTTTCAAAAAACCATAATAAGAATCTTAGCCATTTCCTTCGCTGTTATCTTGGTCATTTGGCGGAAGAATTTCGCGCAATTTGTAAGCCTATCCACCATACCTATTATAGCATCATATCCTTTTGATTTGGAAGGATGGTAATAAAACCACATTTAGGGATGACCATGGGAGATTAACAATCTACAGGGGCTTAGTTTTAACTTTAGTTTCTCCTTTTATGATTTGGCCAGGAACAGGTGAGGAAAAGTATGATATATTCTCATACAGTTTCCTTCACCATCTCAAGGATTACCTCCAATATAAAACTTACACCATTTTCCTTTAACTTGAGGCATCTTGCCAAGGGTTGATCATTTGAATTTCAATTAACACTTCCTGTAGTTTGCGGGTTGGGACCCATACGCAATCCCTGTAGAGGATAAGATTTTTCCCTTTCTTGTAGTTCATTTAAATAAAACTATCAACCCCTTCTGCTAAAGTTTTGGACAGTTTCTTCTCATAAGAGGAGAAACACTGAGTCATGCGTATCTTTTTAACAAAGCGTAATAATTTCTCTTGAATAATTGCAAACAAGTAGGGAGAGAGAAATTGTGGCTATTCTATAGTCATTTAGATCCTCTTTTGCAAAAGCCATTCTAGGGTCTTGTTTTAGCATGTCAGCAACAGGTTTTTCTATGGGCTTTTAATTAAGCTTGAGATTGTATTAGGCCAGTTTGAGATGCCAATGGGCCTGTCATGGGTTCATGCGCTTCAGTCTCACATACAATTTGAGAAAATTTTGGTCCATTTTAATATTAAATAGGTGATGGGTGTAGAGGAGAAGGTTTTTACATTCATCCAGATTAGACACAATGGCCAGTAACTCTATATTATAAAAGCTGTATTCTTTGTCATTACTGAAAGAACATCTTACTGAAGCAACTTAGCGTGAGGTCCACTCCATCTTTACCACCTTTTAAAGATCTTTCCCAATTGTGAAGTTTAAAGTATCAGTTATACTATATATGAAATTTTATGCTTAGATGAGCCATTATAGGTGTGGAGAATGTTTTTTGATGTCCTCAAACGTCTTCTTCCCATCCCCCTCAATGAAATGAACCCTGTCCCAAGAGCCTAGTTAGTGGTGCAGCTGTCCTTAAGCGGTCCTTGGCGAAACAACAGATAAAGTTGACTATCCTTCTAGAAGCTTAAAGCTCCCATTCTATTTTTAGGAAAATGCCATGTCTTAACACTATCTTCAGATTGTCTAGCATATGACATGTCATTCCTGAAGATGACGTTTATAGAAATGATACTGAGACTCTGAAATTTTTATTTTGACAGTTTCAACTGTAGGCTTACCTTGTTAATCACTTTGAGTACCATGAGAATGTCCACCTGGTGTTCCTCATCAGTCTTTAAGAAAATAAAGATTTTATCTACTTAGGCAATGCAGCGCTTAAGAAGGTCCCCTAGTGAATAGTCTTTTACTTTAGTGAGAACTGCAGATACGTTTCTCAAATTGAGAGTTATGACCTTAATTTGATTAACTCCTTATGGCACTTAAGGATATGTACTGTTGGTGTTCCACAACTATCAGCACCTGGTGAAAGCGTTTATGAGTTCTAGCTTTGAGAAGATCTAGTTACTGGTAATCAACTGAAGAGGTTTTCCATCACGGCAATGAGGTACAGGCCCAGCTCATTTAATGTTTTTAAATTAACATTGATCTATGTATAGTACTAGATCCCCACTTGCCTTAGGAACAAGTAATGATGGGTGATACCAAAAATATTGTATGGTACAATCATTCCCCTCTAAAGAATATCCTTCACATATTTTTCCACCACACCTTTAATTCAGAGTTTAGTGAGTACATAAGTCACCCCGTTTATAAATTCTGTATCAGATTTTAACTTGGACGAGAAGGAGTTGGGCCTCTTGGGCAGATGGCAATCATGTGGTTTTTCTGAAGCAGGTGTTCAAAGGTCCCGAATTACTTGAGTATCTAATACATAGGGACTATTATGATAAGTGCTTACCAAGAGAATTCCACCATGTATGTTTGGGTGCTTTAGAAGCCACAACAACCGTCACAGACTATTGAGCTGAGCCTTATCAGGATACAGGGAGTATGGGGGGAGATATTCCTTACCATGTTGGGGCGCTGGTCTTATCAATTTAGGTTGATATAACGCCTAAGAGTTAGGGGTGGAAGGCGAGTAGGTAGGGCATATGGCTACCAACCTGAAGGTTGCGGGTTCGATTCCCACCCTTTGCACATCAATTGGGGTGCCAGCCAAAGGAAGCTATTGGCGGTTAGGAGGTATAATAACGTGAAAACCTTACCCATGATGTAAATAGAAAAATCCGAGTCCCAATCCAGAGGTGAAAAAAAACTTTCTACAACAGAGTTGACCCTGCTCAGGTTTCATGTCAATACTTTCTTTCTCCATTTTGGTGTTGTCTGTCCCCTGGTCGGCTTGCCTCAAATAAATAAAATAACGCCTAAGAGTTTCCCTTTGATTGGGAGCAATAGTGGGACCCTAGTATAGCTTCAAGCTTTGCAATTTCAGAAACTAAAACTTTTAATAATATCAATGGAAGTAAAATAAAAACTGAAAATTTTAGGTAAAATTTACTATATAATAATATATAGAACAATAACCAACACCAATAACATAAACAGGGTGCTGGGGTTTGAGATTATGTCAAGAGGAAGGGATTTAGTGTCAACTATGATGTCCCCAATAGGATCAGCATTCTTAACAAGCTTGCATGAGGATTTGACTGGCACATTTTGTTACTAGGTAATAAACACATTGGTAATTTATAGGAGTATTGTAAGGTTTAATTCTCAATTCAGTTCAATATTTAAAATTGGCATTAATAAAACCAAATATATCAAAAATTGTTGTTGGCCTTTTCTGCGTGAGGTCAAACATATGCAATTATTTTTTGGCAATTTTTTTGCACCTGAAGACACCCTAGATACCAAATTTATTAAGGTTGTGGACGCCCCTGTGGGAGCCCCCAGTTTGGGAAAAGTCTAGCCCTTTCAAAAGTCATCATATAAGATTCTCTAAACTCTATATAAAGCTGATTGATTTTCTGTAATTATAGTTCTACATATTCAGTGATGGCAATTGGATGAGCCCTGGGAATTGCCTGGGGAGTTGGGTAGGGCAGGTGAGGCAGGAAGCGGATACCCATCTCTCATCTAGGGAATTTCCCATATCATCAAGACAGGTAAGAGGGAGAGCCTTAAAACTGGCCATTTTGTAGTCCCAAAGGATTTAAGGTTCTATTTAGCTTAATAGCTGGGTCCTGGAACTTCACATTAGCCTTTCCTATACAAACAAGATATGCGTCCCCCTCTAGGACCTGGAACAAAACTTAATACTTATAGATAACTGGAAATTTGATGGCTGCAATAGAAGATGGCTTGGGCGGAGAAGGGGCGAGAGTTTCAGTATTTACAGCATGAAACTTAGTTATCAACTCCTAGAAATTGGTAAAGTCCTGAAAGGGATCAAGACTTCTCAAAAATAAAGTATGTTTTCCAGGATACTATTTAATAAATCTTGTACTTGACACCTTGGGTTTTTAAGATCAGGTCCACCTAAAACTCAGGGATTACTTTACCATGATAGGCTCTATCTCGGCTGGCTTCTTGCCTTTTATTAGAGGAGAGTTGATGCATTAGAAAAGTTGTGAATTTTCCAATGTGCAGAAGGTTCCACATAAGTAGATGCAGTATTCACACTATAAAATAGAGAAGAAACCTTCTTTCTTTCAAGCTAATTTACAACAAGGCACTTTAAGTTGCAAATTCTTGATATCAATCATATCTAATCACCTACTTGTTAATCTTGGGCCACCTATTTTTTTGTTAGCAAACCGCTTGGCATCATTGGTTGATTTGGTCAAATGTTGATGGATCCTTTGGTAAACCGTATATATGTTATTAACAAAGTTGTCAGCTGCTGGGTATTACTGTGAAGTAGAAGACTAAACGTGAATGCGGGATTCTAACCCAAGCTAGTGTAAATGAGCGATACCCCTGTTGATGCATATAAGGAATTATTGTACAAAAACTGACCAATAGATGATTTTATGTCCATGTGTCCTGGGAGCGGTACAAAGCAATAAAAATGCTCCAAGGACTGGTTGAACATTAAGTTTAGCCATCAGATTGAAGGTAATATTCTGATAATATGAAGGAATTTTGTCAGAATGTCATACAAAACCATCCAAATTCTCGAGGTAAACTGAGGCTTTATATCACTGATTACTTCCTGAGGTAAACTAAACAAAGAAAAATTCGTGGCACAAACAAACACGCTATCTCTTCTGATTATATAGTTGTCAAGCAAAGCTTTTCTCTCTTTGTTCACCAACTTTTTTGTCATAGTAATATTTATAAAAAATTCCACTTATTGTTGACTGTCAGGATTGCGACCCAAATTTTTGATTTGAGTTCATTAATGATGGATTCAAACACAATTAAAATGTATAGTTGAACTTATTGTCATGGGTAATCTCTGACTAAATTCAAGGACTCTTGATATTGGGTTCAACTCCAACCTATGTGATCTATGTTGCTCAACTGAAACCTCCTATTATTGGGGTTCAAACCAATTATATGTGACGATTGAATACTATTTGACAGTAGTGATCAGAATGGCGTAGAAATCTGATTTCTATTTAGTAAAAATCTTGGATTGGAAATTCTTGGAGATTTCATCCTAAGAATAAACCCTGATCTACTATATAATCCTGTTTCTTAAGTAATAAAGACCACTTTTGTTTTTTTATCAATTTATGGCTACCTCTATTAAATTAGAGACAGAAATCAATTGGAATTACCACTAAATGAAATTTATTTTAAGTGAAGACTTTTCTACAAAAGAGTAAAAAAATTTAATCTAACTTAAGAAACTTTAGTCTCTAAGACTCTCTCAGAAAGGACGAGTGGTTTAAAACCCCTCCTCCTGACAAAACAGGTGCCCTTTGCCACTTTACCCCGAGTTCCCAGTGATATTATTGTTTTAATGGACAATAACAAATTGGCGTTGGATACTCCTTAGATCGTGATACTGCTCATCTCATATTATTGGGCAGTCAATATGAACGCAGGAGAATTAGCAAAGACTTGCAACCTTTTATTAACAACATCTTTGGGGTGAACCTCCCCACTCCTTCCATGAAGCAATATCAATTACAGTAATCAAACTTCGCTGAAGCTCTTCAGCTCCTCTTTTCTGTGGCCTTCATCCCTAGAGGCCGAGTTATTAGAAGATGGGCTCTTGCAGTCCAGCCTTATGATGAAATTGGCCCAAAGTTCTTCGCTCAATATATATCAGGTTGGATATGGATATATGGAACGCTATCTGTGACACTTTGTACATACACCATGTACCATCTACTACAAGTAGCCAGGTTCCATCATCAGGAATTACTCTACCATTTATAGTTAAAGTAGACAATACATTTGCAGCTCCTCTAATTCTACAAATCTGCCTCCCAGTTTGGCAGTTAAAACAAAACGATATATTAGAAAATTGGCGACTTGTTAATGAGATACATTATGTGTTAACCTGTCTGGACCAAGGAATCATGAGTTTTTTTTAGTACTAGATGGAAGGAATCATGAGTTTTTTTTAGTACTAGATGGTAGAATCATGAGTTTCATTTTAACGAATTTTACTAATCATTTAAGTCAACTAGAGGTCATTCTTCAATATTAGGTCATAAATTATACACTTGAGTTAAAAGCTGAAGTTAATAAATTTATCACTTATGTGGAAAACGCCTCTAGTAATTGTAGAAATGATCTATGAAGTACGTGAGGGACAAGATAGCCTCCGTTGGTAAGGGCTTAAGGAGTGCCTGGTGAGCGCGGACCTCCTGGTTATGACAGACATGATGGTGAATTAGGACCCCCTGTTCATGACGGACAGGATATTGAATGGGACCCCCTGGTCATGATGGACAGGATGGTGGAAGGGGACCCCAGGGCCAAGAGGACCTCCTGGACCTAGTGCTGACAGATGAATCCCTGCCAAATGCCTCTAGGCGTTAATTTAGCAAGTTAAAAACCTGAATGTCCAATTAGGTCGCTTTTCCCAGGGATCCAAAATCACTCAGAATGGAGTTTCTCTATCCCCTGAAATGTCCCAAACAGCTCATCATAAACGTATCAGGAACTTGGAAGCCCTACCTGCAGTGGTACATGGGTTAGAGCATAAGCGCTCGCCACCAAGCAACATCAACTCAAGCTCCAAGACGCCACTACTGAGTTAAAAAATGATGTACAGCATTTAAAACAACTCACTGCCAAGTAAATGGCTCTTTGTGCTACTCATGATTGAGTAGATTTAGTAATTGAAGATATTAAAGACCTACAAAGCCAAGCTGGTGCGCTTCAATTAAGAATTTTAACATGATATCACTTCTTTGTTAAGTGAAAGTGCGGTCCCAGTGTCAGTTCATGTCATTCAGCCTCCAACCCCACAAATGGTATATTTAAATCCTCGTTCAAGAAAAAGTACGTCCTCAGAGAGGGGAGCAATTTTCTTTCTTATATTGCTATGAAAGCCCTATGGAGATAAGCGACCAATCACCAACGGCTCAAACACCTGATGAACTGTCTTAGTCACATGGCTCAAGACATTATGGTCCCTCATCTAATGCATTGCCATACTTTACTGATGCCAAGGCTGAATTTCTCCAAGAACTTTGGAGCGACCTAGCCTTATCTAACCAAAAACAGATCTTCCTGGGAATAAGCCTTAATTGAGCAAGACTATCAATGAGTTTGCACATTGTTTTTACCTCAGGGCTCAAATTTTAGTTTCAGGGAACGTCTTACATTGGATGATACTATCAATGCCTCGTTTTGGCATTTAAATTGTGCCTAATATTCTACTTTATCTTGAAGCGGTGAAATCCAACTTGACGTCCCTCCTCCATATCAAGTTTTCTACTTTGTAAATTCCTGCCAAGCTACATAAACCCGCTAGGCCACCTCATTTTAACAACAATAAGTCCCAACCCAAGTGCTAGCAGATACACCCCCAATTCGACTACACCTTAATTATACTGCACCCATTTCAAGAGAATCAGCCAAAATTTAGATTTTTGTCACATTCTTCAAATTTTAATATGAAAAATATTAGTCAGTTTAGGGCAGGAGGCTCCCTATGCTGACGACAATCAAGTGCCCCAAGACCCTTGTTCTGGCTCTAGTTCTATTCACAGTACCTTAGGATATTGTGTTAGCTGCGCCTACAAATGTTGACGTACCATTTCTATTCAAAGAAATAAAGATCTCCAGCTTTCTTATTTTTTATGTTGTTCAGTTACAAAAACAGATTTTGGCGGTCATCTCCTCTATGAAAAGCCATGTATTGGCAGATAAAACTTTCAAATGCATTGAACAGCCCCAAGCTTGGCTGAGGTAGAATCCTCAACTTGCTCCGCTACAAATTACTAACAACAGTTTACTATCTGTTAATTTCTCGGTTTTGATCTTTGGTGATTTGAGTAGAGGATGTCTTACACTAGGTTAAAGTCCTGGCAATAATTGACACTGGTTCCCAATTAATGTTTTTCCTCCCAACTTATACAGAAAACAAACATGTCTATGGACTTGATTACTTTAATCTGAATATTGGACGGCAGGTAATCAGTCCACTAAGGTGAAGAGATCAAATTCTTCTTTACCCTCCAATTTGGATAAAACTTTTTAATTACTGCCCCTGCCATTGCGCTAGAAAATGATACTTATGAGTTGCTTATTGGGGGCTAACTGATGCGAGAGTTTAACTGCATCATCAACCACAAAGCGATGTGCCAGTCCCTACTACGGTATTGGATCCCGTTAATATTTGAATTCTCTGTCAAAAGTTTAGGAGCCCCAAAAATGGACATGTCTCCTCAATTACCTTTCCACCATTTGTAAAGTTGTATATCAAGTCTTAGGGGGAAAACTAAGCTATCCCAGAGGCTGTGGATGCCAAAGACGGGTCCTCTATATGCCATTCATCTATTACAATACCCTCTGGCTCAAAAGTTTTTGTGGATATGGATCCATATTCTCACCCCTCATAAACAAACTTTGGAGCTAAGTGAACACCTAAACCCTTCAATCAAAGAAGCGTTGACCTGCTCAGGGATTTTGGATCCTGCATTTGGGAAATCTATCTCTATTCTTTTAGGAACAAAACAAATAAAACCACCAAGGTACTCGGTATGCCCCTATTGCTCACATAATACTATATCTCATTAAGAATAATTATGATGTATGCTGTTTTTAATATTTACAAGATTTAGGATTTGATTCCCTACTCACCAAAGCTCTGGTCAAAAGTAGAATTGGAAATAATCTCACCTTTAATAAACGCTAGAACTCTCTAGACCTCCTTAAGGAGTATGACGATATATTTATTTGGAACCAAAAAACTATGGAAAAATGTATGGGATATTCACCAAATTGAGACTGAGGCTCATCCTCCATTTAAATCCTGGCCATATCAAAAATTAAAAGTGGAGGAAGCTCAAGTGGCATTAGAGTTACAGCAACTGTTGGGGGCTGGTTCACTGGTGCCTTCTAAAAGCCCATGAGCTTCCCCTCTCCTATTAATTTGGAAGAAGGATGGTGGTCACCGTGTTGTCATGGATTATTGTCGCCTCAATTGTATCACATGAAAAGATAGCTATCCTCTGCCACGTATGGATGATTCTTTATGCTTAAATGGTAGGATCCCACTATTTCTCAGCTTGGATCTTGCCAGCGGAACTGGCAAGTCTATTTGTTGCTGGAGGATCGTAAAAATTGTACTATCATTGTAAGTGAAGAACTATTCAAGCACACTTGAATGCCGCAGGGGTTATGTAACGCCCCTGCTACTTTCCAACCCGCCACTGACGGACTCTTAGGCGATTTTAAAAGCGCTTCAGGTGTTAGTTTATCTTCATGATAGTACCATTTTTTTGTGAAACCTTTACCAGCACCTAGATCACCTCAGGCAATCTCTTTCAGTGGTTACACATTCTTCATTAAAACTAAAGCTGTAATATGCTCCCTCTTTCAGAGTGGAATGGATTTCTTGGGCCCTAATGTAGGTAAAGCTGGAAATATCCCCAATAAAAATAAGGTTATGGCCATTTCTAAGATTTCCCCATAAATCCCTATGAGATGTAAATTTTTGGGGGATGTGTGTGATATTATCGCCAGTTTATTTCCCAATTGCTGACACCTCCAAGCCTCTAGTATATTTATTGAAGAAAGGGATACCATTCCAGTGGAAAGAAGAGCGATAGCAGGCCTTCAACCTGCTATGCGTCTCTCTCTCCCACTCTCCAGTACTTATTCATCAAAATTTTGATAAACCCTTTTCCCTTCTTTACCTATGCTAGCAATAAAGCCATTGGAGCTAAACTATCCAGCACAATATAAACTCAGTGGACCATCCTATTTCCAACTATAGAAAAGCCCCAACCAGAGCTGAACGCAACTATAGTGTTATGGAATGCAAATACTTGGCAGTACTACTCGCTATTAAGCATTTCTGACCTTATTTATATGGGAAACACATCACCATAACTACCATAAATGCTTCCTTTGATGGCTACAGCAAATAAAGAACCCTGACAGGAGATTACCCTAATGGGCATTATAACCTCAAAACTACGACTTTCAAATTATCCATCAACCTGGGCCCATACAACAAAACGCGGATTTCCTATCCTGGCTTCCCATATTAACTTTAATTGACCCTGAAGAGAGTTGACTCTACAACAACCAAACACAATCACAATTATGGAAGGAATAATATCTAACCCTTCAAAAGGAATTTGTGAAAAAACAGGCGAATCTTCACGTCAAAAATGGTCAAATATACAAACTTGGGTCCAAAAATGGTTGACCTAAGTACGGCCTTTGGCTTGATCCAATGTCATATTAGAGGGACATTAGCAATTTGCCATGGGAATTAGGAAAACCTACCAGTGGCTTAAGCCTCAATGTTACTTTGAAGGAATGCTTGTTTTAATCTAGGATGTATTAAAGTCCTGCCTGGTATTCAAAAGTCAAGCTGGACCTAATCCACGATCTCAACATCCAATAGTTCTAACCTGTGAAACCTTCCATACTAGCATTGATGTTGTGGGCCCTCTACCTGAAACCTCTCTTGACCATAGGTTCCTCCTCCTAGCAGTGAATCATTTAGCTAAGTGGATCAAAGCTATATCACAACCACCTGCTTTGGCAAAAGCCACCACCACGTTTTTATATAATCAGATTATCACCCTTCATGGGTGCCCTAACACAATTTTTTATTATTAGGAAAAACTTCCCATTGTTACTGGTTAAAGATTTAGCCAAACTGATGGGAACCACACAGGTATTCTCCACCACCTACCGTCCTGCAACCAATGGGATGGTAGAGCAGGCAAATGGTACTCTAACTTCAAACCTCTGTAAAAACGACTATGTCTGATCACCTTAATTGGCCCCAATAAATTACTAGTGCAATTTTGGCCTATATAATCAGATATCTCCAAATAATCAAAATGTCGCCCTTCAAAGCGTTGTATGGAAGAAATCCACAGAGCCTTCTAAAGTGCAGACTATACTTGACCTTGCCTCCCAAAGCCCCTAAAGTTACTATGTGAAGCATCTAATGAAATTATCCAACTTCAGGCCCTGGCTTCCGAGAACTTATATGCTACCACTAGTAGAGAAACAAGTCGGTTTAATGACAAGCATCAACCCTGAACACCTTCCAACTAGGTAACCTATTACTTTTTTACCACCATTGGCTAAGTCGTCGCTATAACAAATTGGGTACCAACTGATTGAGGCCCTATAAAGTCATTTTTAAGAAAGGCAATGAATACTCAATTGTAGAGGTCTTTATGTACCATAGTAAACCGCGTACATAGTCACTTGCTACGTCCATTTTCCCACAAACGCCAAGATCTAGAGGGGGGTCATTGTACATCGATGAATCCCCCCTTGGGTTGGGACCATCTAGTACTAAAAAAAATAGAGGGGGTCATTGTTGAGATTTCTACCCAAATTGGAGATTTTGATGTGTTGGCCAAAGGTGATCAAACTGATCCAACAAAATAGCCCAAACATTTATAAGGGATAACCAATGACAAAAAACAGCCTTCAGATATTTGGGATCAACCCTGATTTATGTGGTTGACTATTGCTATCTCAAAGCTTACAAGTCTTGGGGTTCAGACCCAATCCATGCAGCGAGAGAATCTTATTTTACCAAAATGAACATCCTGCCGCAGAATCCCCAATTGTTAACAAATATAGATCTTAGCTTGGAACGCTTAGAGATTTACCAAGAAAACTCCCTGAAATCACATATAGTTTTGATTTTAAGCAAATATAACTAATCTCATTTTTGCATAATAATTCAATTTGGCCTACCTCTATTAAATTAAGGATGAACATATATATGGAATTTACCACTCCAGGCACAGTATCCTGAGTGAAGACTTTTTGACCAAGAAAAGTAAAAGGTATAATCCAACACCCGTGAGCTTTGGGTCCCCTGAACTAAAAAATAGGGATACATGATAGTAACCTCGTGTTCCCAACAATGTGCTTCACCATATCAATACTGGAAATCATCCGCATATTTTCCTTCATCTAATTAGAAATTCAAAGGCGGCAGATGAGGTCAATAATGCTGTGTTGTAACCTGTTAGTGAAGCACGGTATGTTAGTGCCCTCCAAGAAGCCCTTAGGCCTTCCAAATGCTGATTATAAAGAAAAAGGACAGTACAAACTATGTAGTAATAGACTACTGCAAGCTTAACAGCATTACTAAAAAGTATTCCTATCCTTTACCACTAAATTAAAGATGCATTAGACCGCTCAGGCACGCAATATTTTTGCATCAACAGACCTACTTTTTGGTTAATGGAAGAAAGGGCATTATAAAGTGGATCAGGAAAAGATGTGCCATAATTATGGCTCAGGACCTCTACTAGCCTATTAGGACGCCGCAAGGGCTGTAGAACGCCCCCGTGACTTTTCAGCAGACTATGATTAGTAATCTTGGTTTTTTTAATATCTCATGTGTCATTGTATATTAAGATGATATCAAAGTTTTCTCTACAGTGTTCAATGAACATATGAAACATTTTGAAGAAGTCCTCTAATGTCTTCAAGTTGATATGAGGATCTGCCCACATAAGTTTAATACTTACTCATAAGATGCTTGGAATATATGGGTTTTGTCACCAATAAGTATAGCTTGTGGCACATCCAGCAAAGGTTGAAGCAATTTAATGCATAGCATGACCAAGTAACAAGTGCATGTGTAAATTTTTCTTGGCATGCTTGGTTTTTTACTGCCAGATTGTATAGAATTTCAACAAAATAGAGAAGCCATTATTCACCTTCTCAAGGGCGGAGATCTTTTAAGTGACTGGGGACTGCCAGCTAGCCTTTAATACACACAGGCTTTACCTTACCTTAACACCACTGTTGCTTATTGTTGAGTAATTGACTGGACCTAATCATCGGATATTCAATAGGGACATAATAAGGTTAGCTGTTTAAAAACTTATTATGGATCATATCAGGTATCAGCAATTATGGACCAGGTATATTCTAAGCTTATGCAAAGCTTAGAATCTGCAGCCTAGCGATTTCACTTAATTATATTCAACTAAGATGACATGGGATCGAGGGCTTTGCTGGTTAGGTTGGACTTAGACTATGCTTTGACTTAACGACTTGGGCACGTGGGCTTTGTTGGTCTATGTTGAAATTAGTTTTAATGTCAGTCAAGTTTTCAATCAAATTAATTACTAATTAGTGATATGAATCGCCTTGGTATGTGCTGCCAATTGCACGTGAAAGTGAATCAGTTAAGCTATTTTGAAGACGCATACAAAACGCCATCTCAAGAATGATGATGGTGTTTACTCTGACTCTGAGGCTGAGCATGATGCCCTGAGTCGAAGTATTTGTAGATGTCCTTACAAAATTTTTATGTGGCCAAGGGCCACTGAAAGTAAGGCATCATGGGTAAGATGTGGTGAACATCAAACCCTATAGATAACACTTGCATTTACACTAATAAAGACATCCTTTAACTTCTGGATTAAGTTTATAATTTATCTTATTAAATTTTTGCATTATCACTTTTTTTTTAGTACTAGATGGTTTTGCATTATCACTTTTTTTTATATTAAAGCCGATTTTCACTTAGGATCAGTAGGATCAGGGCAGCATGCCATCGTCCAAGTGAAATGACTGGGTATACAATTGAAGTATTACCAAAAATCTATATCATAAATTTAAAGCACCATCCTGTCTATTGTCCTCACACAATAGACGCTCTAAGCTGCAGATTCCACCAAACAATGAACCAGACATCAGGCGAAGCCCAAATCTTCAACACTTATCTCAATTTAAAAACCCATTTATTATACTAACAGACATATCACTCACCGCCGTTAGAGTAGTGTTATCTTAATATGATTCTGATGGATTCAAGCACCCCATGGATTATTGCAGTCAGATGTTGGATGTCCATGAATGTAATTATATGTGAGTGTAAAGAGTTCCTGAATGTTAATTATACATGCAAGCAGTTCTGGTTTTAAATCCACGGAGTGAATTTCACTGTACTAATGGATCATGCCTCCCTTTGTTGGTTAAAGGATCTGAAAGAGACTGAAAGATGATTGCCCGCTGGGCCATAAATTTACGGGCTTATAATTCTGAAATACATTATCAACACGGCGTTAAACATCAAAACGCCAATGGGCTATCTCACCTTCCTACCGTGGCCTTAGAGGCTGATATTTTCATGAATATTTTATAGAATACTAACTTTAAAATTGTTGTTTTGTCCTGCAGAAGCTCAGCGCTCTCTAGAGAAACTAGTGATGAATACATTGTTCAAAATGCTAAGCTTTATAGTTTTTCAACAATCAACAATTTTGGATACCTTGGACAATGGAATGAACTGATATTCTTATTGGGGATCACAAGGGAAAAGGACATTAAGGTTCAGGAAAAGTTTGTGTTGCTAAAGCAGCAACTCTATTGGTAATTTATAACCCTGACGTTCATGAGACCCTCCGCTGTTGTAATAAATTCCAAGTGGATAGCCCTTACAGAAAAGCAAATTCTTATCAAACTAGTTAAACTAAACTTTTATTGGCATATCATTTCTATAGATGTTGTAAGCCTTTTACCAATAAGTCTGGTCAAATTAAGTACATCATTGTGGCCATTAATCATCTCAACATGTGGATGGAGGCCAAAGCAATCCAGGACTTGGGTGCTACATTGACAACCAAGTTTATCTCAGAAGGTATCATTTATTGCCATGGATATCCACAGTTTCTTTTGATTGGACAACAGAACTAATTTTACATCTCAAGTAAATTTTAAACTTACTGATTTGATGGTATACAAGGTGTATTATCTACAATTCATTACACTGAGACCAGCGGCATCATGGAGCAAGTAAATGGTACCCTCATTGAAATTTAACGTAAGATAGTTATGGTAAGGTATCCAGTTAGAACCTTTTCTTTCCTTTCGCCATTTTTCCTATACCATAGCATATTACCCCACCATGGAGAATTTTACACTTAAATTACTTTATTAAAAAGAACTGGCTATTATTATATTTTGTATTTGTACATGGCTCAAAAATAAAGTGCAATGATATCTATTTATAAAACAAAATAAAAGCTTTGATCCAATTACAGAGTGGAGCCTACTCTAATATATTGGCTTAGAAAGTAAGATCTCAGTAGTGCGATAGTGAGGACTGGCGGCCCTTAGCCCACTTTGTAGTGGGAGAATTGGTTTTATATCATAAATTCCAGGTTTGGATGGAATAGAAAAATTTAAGCTCTCATAGGAAGGCCCTTAAGTTCTTTTTTGGGAAAAATTTCATGGATGCCTACACTCTGAAAGATCCTGTTAAAGGTACCTCATTAACCAGGTGCACGCTAAATATCTAAAACAATATCGTCATAGTTCCAGGCCAACTGCACCAAGCTCTTGTTAAGTTAGTGACCCCTCAAATCTTTGTAATCCAATGTTTAGTCATGTGAGGGGAAATGTTGAAAATTATTTGACCAGCCATATGATATATTATCTTTCTAATATTTAATGGCATACTAAAACTAATAAATAAATAGTGGATTAAATTAGCTAGCATATTACTTTGGCACGTGGGCCATTTTCTATATGTAAAAGCTTAATGGATTGGGGTACTATTAATTGTTTCCCTAAATCCCCATGGCACATTTTACATCCCCTCAAACGTATTGGCAATTGATGTTGTGGCCCTAAATAAGTTATCATCTCTAGTTTATTTGGTGTATTCGCCTACCTACCCTCATGCTGGCATAGAACCATCAATAATAAGAGTCCTAATAATTATCAGGGCCATCCACCAGTAATTTAACTATGTTCTGTGGATCACATCTTTTTTGGAAAATGCTCTGAGCTCTAATTTTTAATTAGTTGCCCAATTCAGATATCATTAGTTTTTTCTCCCAATTTTTAGTGCTGCTAAGTAAAATTGAAAGCAAAAACGGGAACGCTGGTAGAACGAACATATCTGAAAAGGAATGCCAATTGCAAGGGCATCTTTTTCCTGTATAAAGTTTAGAGAGCATACTAATAAGATTATATGAAGAAGCCTTAGAGCCACTGGCAATACCATATACTACGGTGCACTATACTACATGATAAATAAAAGCTCTATTATTGTAATTAAAGGGGTTTGCGTTGTTTTTGGTCAGGGAACTGTCCTCAATAAGCACTTTTTGTTCTGTTAATTAAATTTTTCTATTGAATTCAGACGCATCTAAGCTTAATTCAACAACCACTCTTGTGATTCAGTTCCCAGCCCTCCCTAACCATCTACCACCAGAATTTCTACACATAGATATTATCGCCAGTTTTTCAGAATATGGTTCTGACTCCATACTACAATTTGTGGTTCCCAATGGAGCAAACCGCCCTACAGGCCCTTACACTTTCATGACTATATGCCCTGTTATAGTGGGATTCGCCCTCTCAATTCCCTTTGCAATTATTCTTCTTCCCCTGGCCTTCTTTTCTGGGCCTTAGTGGATGGAGACGCATTATCTTCCCTGCCTGTTTTAAATTGGACCATTCAGAATGACACTACCCTATAATTACTGAAGCTATACCCCAACCTGACTCCTAAATGTTCTCATCAACAACTTAACTAATTTTTCTTAGGCACGTTACTACCTCCCCTTGTGGTATCTGCAGTGGTTACTGATTTAACCAATTAGGAGCCACTCACCAAGCTTTTTCTCCTTAACCAACCAATTAAGGGTAAGAATAAGCTCCAGTAAATTTTAAGTTTTTTACCCTGCACCTGCCCCAGCGCACCCATATGACAAAAACCCAAACAAAATTACAATTAAAGGTTTAAAAGTTTGAGGTTAAGTATTGGGTGAAACTATTTTTAAACATGGCTAGGCCTCAGTCTTTCTTATGTAACTCAATGCCAATTATTTTTTATCAAGCGCATTATGCACCCTTGTTCTGATGCCACCCCATTTCAAAGTGACCTAAAACTAGGTGAAGAGGCAATTTCTTCCCCAGAATGTCATACAGTCTGTAATGCCATTTTGAAATAAGTTATAGTATTGGGTGAGGGCTTTCCACCTCCTGCCCTCAAAAGACCATGATCCTTAAACACAAACTGAGCATCTTTAACACTACCAAGGGCAAATCCAGCACTTTAAAAATTTGTGGCAATCACAAAGTTTGGCCAAAGACCTGTATTACCCACAGTAATGATGCCAACAGAGTTATCATCCCTAAAGTACGCCTTGTGGCTTTGATAGCCCTTACCAAATAAACATTCACCCTCCTCATTGCACACATATAGTTTTAAGCATACTCTGCTACCTTAAACCCATTTTGACAACATGCTAATGCCTGTGCTCTCGGCTTTGTGCCATTACTTGTCCCCCAGATGTTTACAAAGAGCTTCCTAATCTCCTTTCACCTCTGCCATTTATTTATTTATTTTAGGGAAGGTTGATCAGGGGACAAAAACTTCTGATATAGTGGGGATAAACTAATCAACTGTGAAAGGTCAAAGACACCCTAGAGGGTTCAAGGCCCTCTTGTTGTCTTCAGAGCCACCAAGATTAGGACGGTAGGGAGGGGGTTATTCTGGCTTATCCTTGGATGCAGCACGAGTTAAGAAAGAATCAATCTTTAGGAACCATATGGGGAAACATGTATTAATTTATCTTCTGTTAAGTGGAGCTATGTTTTCAAACAGCCATGCTTGGAAATGTTCCAATATATGGCAGTGAAAACGATTGATTGCTTCTTGGATTGCGGGCGTTGTTCCTTTAAATGATTCCAGTACTATTGTATGGATCGTTCATAGTGCTATTGCTACTATTAACGCCCAGAGGGATGGGTGGATAAGTGACTCCATGTTTATAGCAGAAAATGTTCCTAGATAGACTGAATGGTTGTCCACTTTCTTGGCGAAATAGCCGCGTGACCTCTTTCCATATAGTTACTGATGGTGGACATTGTTCTATATGGTGTGTTAGGCTTCCATACTGACCACATATTGTACATGAGTATTGGGCTGAATTTGACCGTTCTGCTGTGCGTTATACTCTCCTCATGCATCTCCACACATGTATTCTTATCCTGGGTTGAAGTAGTGAGTTATGTGCATATTTTCAGACTCTTCTTTAGGTCTCCAGGTTGTATGGTATATCCATATGGTCCAGGTAATCTATTCTGTCTATGGTACTCGAATTTCTGCATATTATGTTGTCAGTGACTATTTGGCCATTAATTTCCTGTCTGTGGGTTAGCCTTGGGCGTCCTCTGTGACTGACCTGATCACATATGTGGATCTTCCACTCTGCTCTTCTCATGGCTAGAAGTATTCGTTTGAAATGTGCAGGAGTGCCATGTGGTCCTGCAGCCGTAGGATGAGATTCCAGATACTTGATTAATGTGTTTAAGTGATCTGTGTTTTTTAATTGGAGTGCCCATGTAAAATTATATCTTTCTGTTCTGGCCCAATGTATATCTGGAAGATCTGGGCTAGTCACCTGGGCTATCCAGGATCCTAGTATATGGGTCGCTTGCTCTACATAATTAGTAATTCCTATACCTCCGTTCCTCCTAGGGCCAAATAAGGTTTCAAGGCGTACAGGGGGGTTGTGGTTGGACTAAAGCCATTCTTGCAATAGGGCGTAAATTGTATTAAAGAATACTGGTAAGAAAGCAATTGCAGGGGCCGTAAACCATATGGCTGTTAGTATCATGGAGTTGGCTACTGTGACCCTTCCTGTTAGACCTGTTTGATGTCCATGTAAAGAGGCAATGCGTCTTGTTGATTTTATCTAGAAGCTGATTTTCCATCATGGAGTTGGCGTAACCTGCTGCTTCCAGCCTTACCCCCAAGTGACGGACAGGTCCAGCTGTCAGCTTGGTAGTGAAGGGGAGTTTCAGTGGGGTAATTGCTGATCATTGCCTCCTATGTCTGGTGAGGAGCCTTGATGTTGTATTGGTTTGTTGACCCATGGTAAATGGCATCCAATGGGTATGGTATTTCCCCAGGAGTATGATTCCGTTTTCACAAAGTTAAGTAATGCATTACTTATGGCTGAATATTCTTGTATTATCTTCTCAATTCTGCAAGCATCCTGGTTGTTGGATATTCCCACCACACAGTCATCAGCGAAGGCCATCATTTTGACTGGTGGTTGGCCCTTAACATTGATTCCATTGAGAAGTGTATTTGTATTTCAGATTGGGGGATTTAAACTAAATTTGTAGAGTAGAGGGCTTAAGGGGTCTCCTTGTTTTAGTCCTCTCTGTGGGATAACTGGGTTGGTTAAGAAGCCTGCCACGCACAGTCATGGTAGCTGACTCTGTGAACATCACCCATTTTATGAATTTATTTGGGAGTTTGAATTTTTGAAGGCAGGACCTAAGATAGGTCCAGTTCACCCTGTCATATGCCTTTTGTTGGTCCAAAAAGACAAGCGCTCCAGAGGGTCTTGACTGGTAGACATTTGCAACTGTGTGGATATTATCCCATATAGATCTTATTGGAACAAATCCATATTGTGATAGGGATATCACGCAATTGAATTTCTCATAGTCTTTTGGCCATAATGTTTGTAAATATTCTGGTATCTGTGTTGGTTAATGAAATTGGACGCCAGTTAAATAGGTTTGGTCTGTCTCCTTTTTTGAATAAGAGGAAAGTGTAAACTTCTTTGCCTCCAGGTATGAGACATGTCTTCATTATACACTTGTTCATTGAAGCTAGAAAAATGTTAGAGATGTTAGTAAAATATTTTATACAAAATTCATAGTGGATCCCATCAGGTCCAGGGCATTTCCCTCTTGGTGCACCAAATACTACTTCCCAAAGTTCCTCACAGATATTAGGTTAATTAGGTTGTTTTTTGAGCTGCAGTGTTAATATGTGCATTTGTGAGGATTTTTTTAATTTTTTCTAGTTCGACCAATTCAAATTTATATAAGTTTGTATAAAGCCTATGTACCTTGGTTGTGACTTCTTCAGGTGATTTCACTATGGACTGTCCAGTCGCCAGACCTGTGTGCAAGCTATCATTATTTTTCAAGGCATAAACTTGGCGGAAAAATAGCTCAAGCAAGTTTCTACATCTTTTATGTTTTTTTACTTTATATTAAACCCCAACTAAGTGTTGGAGTTCGCATATCAGGATGTTTAGCCAAGAAGAAACCTCTTCTCATTTGCGTCCCCATCCAGGGCTGTACCCTGTGCATGGGACATTGTTTTCCAGATTATTGATTTGTAAAGGTATGCTTGATTATGGCTTAAGTTGCCCTGTATCTTCTAGACGTTGTGTGTTTAATCTGTTTGGTTGTTGATTTTTTGAATTTTCCCAGGTGGTTAATGGGTCTGAACATAATAAGGTTTTTGGAAATCCCAAGTTGAGGATATTCCTCAGTCCAAGATTGAAATTAAAAGTCGGCTAAACTTCCTGGGCGTATTCTGCATTACCTGGGTGCTTGGGTAGTTGTTTCCGCTGGTGTGTGGGACACTGAAACTAGCCAATGGCCATAAAATTCGATTTTTGTGATTTTGAATTTATGAATTTGGTGATGGAAATTTAATGGTGCGAGTATTAGGTTTATCTGTGACACTGAGATAAGTGCACCGTTGTGTACATGTGGGCGTCTCATGTTTTGAGGTAGGGGTGACCTTTTAGGTAGCGGATCATATAGTCCCAGGGTGGCCTTTAGTACTCAAAGTTCCACTTGCCCTTGTGGTATCTCCATTGTGTATGGCCATCAGTCAGTATCTGGGTTGATCCAGTAGTTCATGTCTCCCATGACAAAAGTGTTTGTTGGAAGATAAGCTGTGTTTGAGCTGTTAAAAACTCTCATCAGTCTGGTGCAAAGTTTGGTGCATACACACTGGCTATTGTGTGCACTTCAGTGTGCCATGAGAAGGTAACAGCTAGTATGTGGCCATCAAGTAACGACTTTTTATTAAGAAATTTAAAGTTTTGGTTTGCATGTACTATCACCCCACAGTGTTGTGACCAAAACAATATTGTTGGGAGGAGCATGTTTTCCCATGGCTCCTCCTTTCCATGTGGAAAGTGGGTTTCCTGCACCGCCAAGATATCCACAGATGGGTTTCATAGGAGACTCAACTTCTTGGCCTAAGATGTTTAGGCCTTGAGTCCCGCTATATTCAGCGTCCCTATCTCTACTGAGACGCCCAATGCACCTTTGGAGAGGTTAGCAGGCCCCCCTGGCCCTACTCCCTCACTCACATTACTCTCCATGCACCTCTGCTGTGGAGAGAATAAACATGGGTAGGAGTTAGGGTGTATTCTGCACCTTTCGTTGCTGCTGTTTTTGCTTTTCTCTTGCATTTGCTGATCTTTGATTTACCATTGTGATGCACTTGTGTGCTCTTATTGGCCACATTTTCTATTGCGCATTCCATTATTGGTTTTCTTTCCCAATTGAGTTATGCTCCGCAATATTGGGGGGTATGAACCCCTGTTTTTATTCGAGGTGGGCCAACCTGGGGATTATACCGCACTGATGAGGGGAAATCAAATGAATGGGAAAGGAGGATAAAATCCTGAAAACCTCCATGTGTGGCGTATGATAGACCAGGAACTCCATGGACCACCTTTGCTATTCGCTATCTCAGTTTGGGGTATTGGTGCACAATGCCAACACAGTCATAATCGTCCCCCTACCCAAAGTTCACTACCAGGATTGAACTCGGGGAGGCAGCGGTAGAGGCCCCTATTCTACCACTGGGGTATCCTCCCCTCTGAACCCTTGTTTTGACGCATTTATATACATATCAGGTTCCACCAAATCCATTCTGTTTGGATTGGTTGTTTGGTTTTCCATGGGATTTGATTGGCTCATTGTTTCAAGTTCATCCATGTCTTCCTGGATCTGTTCCAGTGATATGGATGATTTTGCCAATGCCTTTGACTTGGCCAAAGCCAGGTTGTGGGCTTGTTTAGCCATTTTTCACCTATTTCATCGAAATTGGGTCAATTATTTTATATTGTCCATGTTCTCCCCAGTTAAATGTTTGTGTTATCTGTGATTTTTGCATATTCTGAGTTGTCTTCGCACATTTCTTCCACACAGAATTCCATTTCCCTTAAGCCTTCTTTTATGGGACAAGCATGAATATTGTGTCCAAAGGCCTGCAGTGGTTGCATATGGGGTGTACTCTCCACTGTTGCGCAGAATAATTGTGATTTTTTCACATCAACAATAAAGGATGTGATGTGGGGGATTTTTGTGATATCCTCCACTACCTCCTGGTTCAGGAAAATAATTGAAATTGCCTTCCTTTTGCACAGGATCAGCATCAGCTGGAATCTTTGCATTTAGAATTGTTCAAATTATTTATAGGCTTCCAAGCCTTCCTGGAGATGTTGTTCAACTACTGTGCGCACCAGTGTAGTCAGAAGGTAATCAAAAATTATAAAAATACTTTTGGATTCTGTCCAACGTGTGCATTTGGATGATACCAAATGCTGTCCATTGGGAAGGTCAAGTACTACTCTGACCTTTGCTGCTTCATTTGCTTCTTCTGCAGTTTTGAACCCAAGGTCTACCCAACCTTTACGCATAGTATGGGTTGTTAGGTACACTGCATGCATTAAAGTTTTATGTTAAGCTTCTATAAACTTTTCCCAAATTGTCAGTGTTTCTACGCCCAGAAAAATCATATCCGATGTTCCACTGATGACAATGGTTGCAAGTGGGATACTTCCATATAACTGCAATTTCACTAAAGAATTCACGAAGCCTGCAGAGTGTGTCACCTCAGGTTTTTTGCTTTTACTGATATTTTCGTTTGTTTCTGTGTGCTTGGTACCTTTGTGCGGTGCAGATCCAGGTCCACAGCCCTTTACCATGTTCTCCCAATTCTTTACTTTATTACTCATGCTCATCTCACCTGTATTGATTATCAAATTGTACTGTTTGAATCGAATTGTGTTACTAAATGTGATAGTAATTGGAAAGAAAGAACCCTTTCACCTCTGCCATGGCCTTATAGCAATTTCTGATTGCGACCCTATATGTTTTTTGTCTGTTCAGCGTTAGTACAAAAAGATCTGCCCATCCAATTTTGACTTTATTTTATAGTTTTAGTTAGCTCTTTTGAGCTTTAGTTATGTCCATCAAATGGTCAGCTTACCCCAAATATGTAAACGATTTCAAGCAGGGTATGAGGCTGGCTTATTTCATAAGTAATCCACCACCATGAATGCATCATACCCCTGGGAAACTGACAGACCCATAATAAAGTATACTGAAATTGAGATCGTGGTCCATCTTCTTATTTAAGGAGGTGTAGAAAATTATTTCGCCCCACTTGGTTAAATTTGGAACAGGAGCACGTAAGCAGCTTTTTTAATTGCAAAGGGATATTCTTTGCAATCCATTTTAATCATACTTATAATTTATTGAGTCAATACACTTCATTACGCCAGGGTGCCCATGGTTGGTGGGTCATTACCATGGAAACGGAAGATAGATTGAGACTGGCCTACCAGTTTGGGTGCGTGAGCATCCAGAAGACAAACCAGAATGCCATAGGCAGTACCATTTAAACGACTTGCTAGTGGGGGGAAGAGAGGGGAATAGGGAGTGACGAATGGTGATCATTGTAACCACCATCACAACTAATAGTCAAACAGTGGTCACTAAGGTGACAGAGGATTCTGTCTCATTTAATCCTTCAGGAGCCGCAGAGGGCCCAGGATTTTCCAAAGGGCCACCAGCTACAGAGTGAGTGGCAAGGTCACATAACCTCATCCAGAGGGGAGATATATGCTCCTAAAATAACAGGACGTCTTAACGCCAGAGGTCGTCTACAAGTGGGGATATCACCAACAGATCCCAAGCATGAAAGCCCGTTTGATGAGGATAAGCAACAGCGTTGTAACAATGGTCACTAGGGCCCAGTCTTGGGGCAGTCTGAGAAACATGTTTTGGGGTTACTTCAGCAGCCAAACAGGTAAAATTTATAACAAGAAATTTTTCTAAGAAAAAGTTTATTTTTATAAACAAAATGTTAAGTTTTGATCAACAACTGTACCAGTGATGGACGGTTGTCTAAAGTACTATGGGGCTTAGGGAATATCTGAGAAATGCATAAGCGAAGATATTGTGATCCCAACAAATTTCAGCAGAATGAGATTAAAAATTTTAGGGAAAATCGCCTTCTGTGGGCCATATTACTCTCACTCAAGTTTTGCTACCAAATTTTTCCTCCCACTGTAATACACTTAGAGTGTCAGTGACGCTTTGTTTGGCAGGCGACTGGTTGAACCTAAGTTCAGCCCACATAGGGGCGGTCCCAAGGTGTACTGAAGAAATTTATCACCTTCAACCCCACCAGGGTTGGACCTCCTTATTTACCTAAATTTACCTCTTTTTGATGGATCCCAACAATGTTTCTGGGGGTAGGTGATTGCTCCTCATGTCTAGCTTGTTAACCTCCCTCCACCACATCGGTGGAACCTATAACCATTTGTAAAAAGTTACTTGAGATTGATTATCAGCCATCAACCCAGTAACCCTTTTACTGCGCAGGTTCAATTTCCTTGTGCACTTTGTCGCGTTGTATAGAATGTATTAATCAATAATAGTATGGAGACTATTATCCATAGTTGAGTTTAAATTATTATTAGGCCCAACGCTTCAGCCAGTACTTCTGAGTAAATACTCTGTAAGTCGTACTTGTAGGGATTCATTCCCTAATTTCTTGTCCACCCAATCTTCATTAAGAAACCCCAGTGACAGTCTCTCTCAGCCCAACACACAGTCAGCAGATAATCCTGATTGTGGTTCCTTCATCTCTAGATCCCCGCTCAGATCTTTACTCTTCTCTCTGAGAGTCTTCCAATTATTGCCTTCTGCAATATTATCCTTGAGATGGAACAACACAATAGAAGCTGATAGTCTAACTATACACCTAATTGACATTATTACTGTAGATAATAATGTTAATAATAATAACTTCAGTAATAATAATGTGTTTATTATAGTAAATCCTAGGGAATTATATAGTAGGGGATTCAGCTGTCTAACCCTCATTTGAAACCTCTTCAATGAAATGGCAGCCATTGCCATTGAATCACCCTTCCTCGTCTCAGCAGCAATGGTCTTCCCCATCCTGGCTAGGATTCCGTCATT